>BMAO01034258.1:0-66987 GCA_019973975.1 Trichonephila clavata | reverse complement strand
GGACCTTAAAAACTTTAAACGGCTTTTTTTCAAGTTTTTATCTTTCACGATAATCGTGTATGTAAAATGCTAAGGGTTTTTATATATTCAATATAAAATTTCGAAACGTTTTTTTGTTGTTTTGTATTATGTATGTTTTATTATTCTATGCATGGAATAAGGTTTTATGCGAATAGTTATTTTTCAAAAAATCATCAAAGTTATATACAGCTGGTTTTTTACTGTTTTTATAGTGTCCACCACGAAAAATATTGTAAAAAAACCACTTGTAATACAAATCCCATGCACAAAATTGTGAGGAATACTTATTAGAATATTAGAAAAAAATATTCAAAAATATCAAAATTTGTATTAGTAAAATTTTTAAAACATTGAAATACAGTCGGACCTCGATTTAACGAAGTCTCTAAATCCCGAAAAAAAAGTTCGTTATATAGAGGTTCATCTTTCAGTATACTTTATAAATTACATGAAATAAATTTTTAATT
This sequence comes from Trichonephila clavata, assembly GCA_019973975.1. Classification (NCBI taxonomy): domain Eukaryota; kingdom Metazoa; phylum Arthropoda; class Arachnida; order Araneae; family Nephilidae; genus Trichonephila; species Trichonephila clavata. Next base: position 66,499 of record BMAO01034258.1, on the reverse strand, counting down.
CATAAACACTATATATTAAAAGAAAATAATTATTCACACATTTTTGTAAATTAATATTTATTTATTTTATGTATCTTACCCATGAAAAAAATGAAAAAAGAAAAACTGCAAGGAAAACAAGAAAAAAGAATGTCGAGGAATATACTGTATTTTCGACATTAAAAAAATAATTTTATATTAAAGTTAATGAAATTTAATGACATTTTCTAATTTAAAGCATACCAATAATTTTAAGCGCATACATTATTTTATAAAAAGAAATTTCAAACATACATTATCACATGCGTCTTTAAATTTAATTACTCATTAAATCTGTTGATTTTGTTTGAGTTTTTTTGTTTGAAAAAATGCTTATTTTTTCATAATACGTCTCACATCTTTGCTATGCACCAAAAATCCCTTTAGGCATATTTATCCTTGTCTTTTCTTAAATTTTTCTAACCACTCATTGCTACCTAGATATTGGTCGTATCCCAATGTAAATTAAAGAGCTTTCCCTATTACGAAAGGTCCAGAGATCGGAACATTTTTATATCGCATTGTGTGTATCCACTTCAAAACTGCCTCGTCGACATCTTCATTGACACATGTTCTTAAACGTTTTGATCAATAATTCTATGAATCACATTTTGTAATTATGATTTACGATTTTTTTTTTTATAGTTGATAAGCTGTTTGTGTGGAGAAATACCAAATTTTAAAGCAAAATCCTTTTTCTTGACGCGTGTATCCACTTCCTGAAGAATTAATTTTCTTTTGTTTGATGCTCAAGCTCTTACGTTTTGACATTTTCGAGCTACAAGAAACGAAGTTACCAATACGACTGATCAACACTACAAATGAATGGAGACTAGTTCAAGGACACGGAAACATGAGATAACCCCATTGAGGGTGAAAAGGGATATTAAAGATGTTTCTAGTGAACTGGATATTGAGGGTAATTTGCACTTCTTGTATGAAAGAGAATAAGTTGAAATGCCCTAAAATACTTAAAAAATAGGGAGAAAAAAAATTGAATCACACGTGTGTGTGTGAAAAAAAGTTCGTTATATAGAAAATGCACTTCGCTATTGGGAGGTTGTTTTATGAAGAAAATCGTGAAATGTTGTTGGTTCCAGGAAAAAGCTCTCTATATAGAAAAATTTGCAATATTGAGGTTCGATTGTATTCAATAAAATTTTTAAATTCCAAATAATTGTCCGTTTGAAAATCGTGTTTTTCTTCTGAAATGTACATTTATGCATATTCGAATGAATACATGTAAACATTGTCATTTACACTGCTGGCCACCGTAAATGCAACACCAAGAAAGACAAGAGATAGCACAACAAAATTTATTTTGTAGATAACATGTTGACCAAGTATCAAATAATTAAATTTATAGACTTCTGTGAAGTGTGGTTCCTGCCAGAATCAGTAGCCAGAGTAGCCACCATTGTTGGAGATCACCGCTGCCACACGCCTCGGCATTGATTCAAAGAGACTTTGGATGTGTTCCTGGGGTACAGCAGACCAAGCAGCTTCCACACGTTGCCAAAGTTTATCTGGTGTGGCAGCTGGGGGTGTAATCTGGGTCAATCGTTGAGCAACTATGGACCACATATTTTCTAAGATCCGCAGAAGCGAGCCGGCCAGGGAAGCAATTCAATCTGGTGATTGACGAAGAACCTTTGGACAATGCGTGCCACGTGGGGTCGCGCATTACCCTGTTTAAATATGGCTGTGGCCTAGCCCTGAAGGTAAGGAAGGACAACTGGCTCCAACACCTCGGAGATGTAGCGCTGGTTGTTTAAAGTACCGGCAATGCGTACTAGAGGAGTGCTAGAGTGATATCCAATACCGCGCGCGCGCGCCCCATACCATAATACCCGGTGCAGGACCAGTGTGGCGGTGCATAACGCAGCTGTTCAGCATCCTCTCTCCACGGTGTCTCCAGACTCGAATCCGACCATAGCGGTGTTGCAGACAGATGCGTGACTCGTCAGTAAAGACAACTTCATTCCATTCTGCCGCCCACATCCTTCTTTCATCGCACCATTGGTGGCGGAGACGTCTGTGGTTCTGCGTCAAGGGTAGACCAAGCAATGGACGTCTTGCGGACAGACCACTCTGCTGTAAACGGCGTCGAATGGTACGCGCAGACACTGAATGATGCGTTACAGACTCAATGTGCTGTGCTATGGTTCATCATGTGACTGAGCGATCCGTTACTGCCATGCGCACAATTTGTCTGTCCTCACGTGAAGTGGTGCGCTGAGGAGGATGCGATCGACCACGTCAGTCCGTCGTACCCTGCTGCATCGAATGGTCACATATCCGCATCACAGTTGTTTGGTTTCGTCCAACACGACTACCGATTTCCCTGAAAGATAATCCACACTCTCGGTAGGCCACTATCCTTCCTCTGTCGAACTCGGATACTTGATCAAAAGCTGATCGCTGTTCTCTACGAGACATAACCGATCGTTTTTTGAAAAAAACCAGAAGAAAAACACAATTGCCGAACTTGAAATCGTCGAAATGTCCAAGCCTTAAATAGCGCTTTGAGGTGGCGCCGCAGGCGCGTGTGATGTGTGTCTGCGCTGAAATTCTAATCATTTGCATATCTTACCTCCGCTAATGCATGTTGTAAATTTCGTGTTATTTGCGTGCTTCCTTCAGTGTGTTGCATTTACAGTGGCCAGCAGTGTAAATATGTAAATAAAAAAATGTGTATACAGGTACAGTGTTTTCTTAATAATATTTATAGAATTCAAACTATTCAATACTTTTCCCATTTCAACTATATAATTATTTGTTGTTCTTTTTTTTAAATTTCTAAATTTACCTCATCCATGAAATATTTTTTTCAAGTGCCAAAAGAAAAGATAATGTACCACATTTTCTGACCGAACAATAAGAAATCCAGTTTCTTTTAGAGGTGTCTCTTTTGATGACAGAGTTCTATAGGATTCAGGAAAATGCACCTATTTTTGTACAGATCGTTGGAAAAACAGAAAAACTCTTTTCTCTACCGAGGAAGCTATGCGTGTCTATGAGGCCGTTGTGGGGAAATAATGTAGGAGCTTGTTCAGATCAGCAGACTGGAAAATATCGAAGATGAAGAGACAAAATTTCTTTGCCTTTCGGGACTTTCATTTCTTCGGATTTCTTAAAGGAAGGTCTATAATTATTATGATTTATTTTCGGGCCAATGCAATAGGACCTTAAATTCATTTCCTTTTTTTGTGTGTGTATGCTAAAGCGCATTTTAAATATATCTAAATTATTAGCTGCTACGTTTGTTCATGATTATGAATACTTAAAATACCTTAGATATCAAAAACATAGATAACAATGTTTTTTTTTTATATTAGTAATGTGTGAATGAATTTCTCTCTCTCTCTCTAACTTTTATAAAACTAAATGCATAATGTAGTATTTTTATTAAAATAATTATGCCTATAATAGACTTTTTTTAACTTCTGTTTTTTCAATTCATACTATTAGTTCATTCTCTCCCTATCTATATATATAAATAAGAAAAGCGACCCACTCATTAACTGGCTGACTAATCACGATATCTTCGGAACTATTCAACCTACAGACTTGAAATTTGGTAGACATGTTCCTTTTATGAAGTAGAGATCCTCTTAGAACGGATTTTACTAAATTCGAAATGCAAGGGGTGTTACGGGGGTTAAGGGGCATTATAAGTAATTGTTTCCATTTTTAAACTTCTCGACGTACAATCTTGAAATTGGGTAAGCGTATTCTTTTCCTACAGTGGAGATCCGCTACAAAATGAGTTTGGTGAAAATCGACCCCAAGTGGCGTTGCGGGGGCTTAGGAGGCGTTATAGATAATTATTTTCATTTTTAAACTACTGCTCGTACAGTCTTGAAATATGATAACCAGGATCCTTTTACGGATTAAAGATCCCCTATATAATGTGTTTTATGAAAATCGACCCCTAGGTGGCGTTGCGGGGGCTCAAGGGGCGTTTCAGATATCCCCCCCCATTTTTAATTATTAGACTCATAGTCTTCAAATTTGGTAAGCAGATTCCTTTCATAGAGTACAGTTCCCAAAATGGGTTTTGTGAAAACGGACCCCGAAGTGGCGTTACGGTGGTTCAAGGGCATTTAGATTTTTCCTTTTTATTACGTACATTCTTTAATTTGGTTAGCATTTCATTGTAATAAACGCTACAAATGATTTGCGAAATCACTCTCAAGTTCATTTGGGATTATGAAAATATTTCGTTTTTTATTAGATCTGCTTGAAATTGTAGGTATGTACTTTCATGATAGAGTTTTCTACAAGAGTACGAATGACAAATTTAGCCGCTTGGATTTTTTTTTGTTGAATCTTTTGGTTTGTTTTTTTTTTTTTTTTTTTTTTTTTTTTTTTTTTTTTTTTTTTTTTTTTTTTTTTTTTTTTTTTTTTTTTTTTTTTTTTTTTTTTTTTTTTTTTTTTTTTTTTTTTTTTTTTTTTTTTTTTTTTTTTTTTTTTTTTTTTTTTTTTTTTTTTTTTTTTGGTAGGGAAAAATCTTATGGGTTTGCATCACCAACATGCTCATGAGTGGCGCACGCTCAGTGTGCTGTGCGCCTTAGACAATTTTTTGGATGGGTGAAATCTCGTGCGTTCGCGTCACCGACATGCTTATAGCAGTATATTTGTAGCTATACAGCTGACGTATAGTGCTGTGTATATCTTACAAGTGAAATTGAATAGATTCAGTGAAAATTTCAATGTGTATATACTGTGCATTGTTGAAATAGTGTTTTTGTTTGATTATTATTTGAATCGTTTAATTGAAGAATCATTGTGCAGTACAGTTGTGAGTACTAAATAAATATACTAATATTTTTAAGATAAAAATATATAACAGAAAATTATTTTAAATACTCGTATTTATTTGGGCGTTTGAAAATTTTATATTATTGCGATTCCGAGAATGGGCAATACATATTAATGGTTGCCGTTTATATTTCGCCTGGAAAATCTATGAGACAGATACGACAATTTCTATTCGAAAATTTGATGATTTATGCAAAAGAAGGTTCTGAAATACAAGAAAAAAGATTTGGTGAAAAATATGATAATGTACCGATGATTTTAAGTGGAGACTTCAATATTTTGCAGATGATAAAAATCTACCACTAATTGAATTTCTAAATGAAACACTAAATTTAAATATGTCCATTGATCGAAAACTCGGTACTACAAAATATAAAACGACAATCGCTGCGGTTTTTACATGATATTTAGATAAATTTGAATCAAACATTTTCTTTTCTTACTTTAGTTACCATAAACCTATTGTATCTTTTTTAGAACAAAATGAAATAATTGAAAGCACAAAAAGTCTACGTATTGTTGAAAATATTGATGACAATGATGCAAACCATTAAAATAATGTTAAAAATCAAGTACATTAAAATTTAAGTAAATGCAAATACTTTCCATAAATAATATAAATGATCTTATATTAATTGTTATTTCAATTGAATTGTATTTATATTTTGTCATGATCTTATACAGTCCGTAATATATTTGAATAATAAAAAACCATATAAACATGCATATAATTGTTGCTCGGAGAGTCAATAGATGTGAAAACCAGATTGATGTTGATAATTTTAATTCAAACATTATGAAATTTCAAATTTTAATACTAAAAGTTCTAAGTTTTCACTTCTCTCGGCAGTCTCTATAACTGCTAGTTTTTAAAAAATTTTTTTATCAAGAAGCGAGAGTTACAGGTATAAGTATATTTTTCAATACAATCGAATTCTTAATGCTAGGACTTAGATATCAATAATTTATGTGTTTATATCTTTATATATATAAATCTCGCGTCACAATGTTTGTCCTCAATGGACTCCTGAACCACTTAACCGATTATAATAAAATTTGCACACCATGTACAGTTCGATCCAACTTGAGAGATAGGATGGTTTTCATTTCAATTTATCACGCCATAATTTTTTTATAGCCGGAAATGTGAAGAATCCTGAAAAAACGTTGCCAGATTCCCGTAAGGGATGCTCATTCGGTTCTCTCGACGTTATTTCTGAATTTCGTCAAGGTCATTCACGTTGCGTTAGCTTTGTGTTTGGAAGATGGGAAAAGTTGAGGTAGTTTTGAGTCTCGCTGCGTAGAAAAAGGGAATTCCCTCATATAACCCATCACAACCGATGGTTTTTTTTTTATTCTTAAAGATTGATTTATTGAAGAACAGTAGAATATAAGAAAAAAAATATCATAAAAATTATAAGGAAATATTTTTAAATATATTTTTATCACATAGTATTATTTTCTTTTTGAATTTCATACTGTGAAATGAATCAATATCGTTGCGTTTAAATAAAAATTATTTTTAAAACTTTTAATATCAGTGATTTAAAAAATAAAAAGCCAAAAATTTTTTTGAACAAACTTTAATAAAACACTCAAAATACTTAATAATTAATAATTTTTCCCGTGTGTCGAACATTTCAAAAAATCCTCACAAGACCCCAAGGGGTGTTGCGGGGGCGGGGGTTTAAGGGGCGTTATAAATTTTTATTTTTAAGTTATTAGACGTACAGTCTTGAAACTTAGTAAGCAGATTCTTCTCATAGGGTAGATATACGCTAAAAATGGGTTTCGTGAAAATTGCCCCCAAGTGGCGTTGAGGGGACTTAAGGGGCGTTATAGATAATTATTTCCATTTTTAAACTATTAGACGCACAGTCTTTATAGAGTAGAGATCAGCTATAAGAAGGTTTTGTGAAAACACATCTCTAAGTGGCGTTGCAGGGGAATAAATGGCGTAAGAGATAAATATTTTCGTTTTTAAACTATTTGACCTACCTGCTTGAAAATTGGTATGAATGTTTCTTTCATGGAGTAAATATCCGCTACAAAACGGGTTTGGAGAAAATTGACCCCAAGGGGTGTTGCGGGGGGTTAAGGGCAGATATAAATAATTATTTCTTCTTTTAAACTATTAGACTCATAGTCTTGAAATTTGGTTAGCAGATTCCTCTCATAGGATAGAAATACACTGCAAAATTTGTTTTGTGAAAATCGACCCCTAGGTGGTGTTGCGAGGGTTCAAGGGGCGTTATTGATAATTTTTTTGCATTTTTTAATAATTGGACGCACAGTCTTCAAATTTTGCTAAGCAGATTCCTTTCATTAGAGTGCAATTCCCCTACAAAATGGGTTTTGTGAAAACAGACCCAGAAGTGGCGTTGCGGGGGCTCAAGTGGCGTTATAGACAATTATCCCCATTTTTAAACTGTTCGACGTACAGTCTTGAAATTTGATAAGCATATTCCTTTCGTAAAGTAGAGAACCGCTACAAAATGGGTTTCGCGAATATCAACTACTAAGTTTAATTTCGGGAGATTAAGAGGCGTAATTGATAAATATTTCCATTTTTAAACTACTTGATCATCCTGCTTGAAAATTGGTAGGTATGTTCCTTTCATGAAATGGAGTTCCTCTAACAAAGAGTAAAATGAAAATTGACCCCCAAAGATGTTTGCGCTGGGTCAAGAGGAGTTACAGAAAAAAATTCCTGTTTTTAATTGTTAGACCCATATACTTGAAATTTGTTAAGCATGTTTCTTTTGTTGAATAGGGATCCACTAAGAATAAATTTTAATCAAATCAAGTTCTGGGGGTTGCAGGGGGTTACTGGGACGTATTGACAAAAAAATTACTTTTTTCGAGCTACAAGGACTATAATAATGAAATTTGGTTTGCGTTTTTCTTTTGTTGAATTGAAATCCGCTAAGAGCGGTAATTTTGGAAAACGGCTCTCAACGGGATTACGGGGATATTGATAGTAAAACTTTTGCTTTTTTCTGTTAGATTTAGACTTGAAATTTGGCTTGCATGTTCAATTTACGGAGTAGAGATCCACCGAAAATTGGTTTTGTGGGAATCCATTTGGTTTTTGAGTTACGAAAGAGCAAACATCATTCTATGCTTCAATTTTAGAGATTTTTAGAAAATACAAATTAGATGAGTTCTGCCCTTTTTTTTTTATCAACAGGTGACAGTTACAGGTATAAGTATATTTTTCAATTCAATCGAATTCTTAATGCTAGGACTTAGATATCAATAATTTATACATATATATAAGCAGTAAAAATTTATAAAACATCATGAAATACCCAGCGAAGCGGGCGGGTAACAGCTAGTATATATATATGTTTCTTGAAATCTGGCTTGTATCTTCTAGTTTTTTTAGTGGTATAATTTAGTATTATCAATTTATTATACTATGTATTTTTTTCCTTTTATGATACTATATATATATATATATATATATTAAACAGTATATATTTATAAAACATAAAATACCCAGCAAAACGGGTGGCTAATGGCTAGTATATAAAAAAATGTGTTCAAATTTTCAATCGTTAATAAAAAACTTTCTATTTATCCATTCAAGTTCAAATACCCTTTTTTTAAAAAAACTTGTAGTGGATGATATTTGATGTTACTAATTATATTAAATATGTAATAGGGGGATTAGTTATGAGTTATTATAGGGGATTAAATATGTAATAGTTTAACGTCCCGTTGGAAGCTGGTGTTTGGGAGTTCGAGTAAAGATCAGCCATAGTAATCCAAACACATTTTATGATATGTTTAACTTAATAACACTAGACAACGTAAGGGGGAGAATTCACTTAAAACATTGAACCTGAGGAGCAATCACACTGGATTAATTTAATTGTAATAGAAATAAACACACTTATCAAAAATGGGAGCTCTCTTGATTCCAGTTTTTGGAATATATTTGGATATCTTAGAACTTGATTAACTATATGGTTCCGGTTGTTATCTTATTCACGCTTCTATATCCCCTTTCGACCCTCATCGCCTACTCTACTGCAAACACTTAAATAGAAGTTCTAATTTGCATAAATTCTTCTATTTTTTCACAGAGAAAATTTTTCAACTGAAATCACAGTTAAAAAGGTCAATTTTACCCAAAAAGACTATTAGTAGAATCGCGGATAGACCCGTTATAATAGCTTGGAGCATTCTTAACTTTGGTAGATAGTTCCTGCATTATCGTGAAATGTATTAATCTTTTTTTCTCCAAAATCGAGACCAAAAAGTAAAAGTTTGCTCACAAAAGAAGATACATGACCAACTTGGGTAGGAAAAATACAATCTTTTGATTGTAATCTCAAGTTTAAGTTATTTAAATGTCCCACAGTATCGGTAAGAAATTCTAAATCCCATAACCGAATTTCAATCTTGAGTAGCAAGCACTCAATGGGGAATTCATGGTTTTCCTTAAGATATTTTAAAACATGCTCCCTTAAATTCCAAAATCTCTCGAGTGCTCTTTCTTTGGAATGCCAACGCCCAAAACAATAAAGGAGCGTTCTCTACACAATAATAATTTTCTATTGTAATTCAATTAATTAAGTGTATTTTAAAATAAATTTTGAAAAGAGTTTTTTGTCCCCCCCCCCTCCACATTTCAATGAAATTGAAAAAAAAAAATGCAATTTATTGTTATTTTCCCCCCAGATTTCTTAATTTTTTAATAAGTTTTCACACGTCACTTTTACAACTATGCCGTGTCACGTTGTGGTTCGCGTGCCGCGGGTTGGCCACCCCTGATCTAGCGGAATATAAATTGTAAGCATTTGAAGGCCACTTGGACCCTATTTTCGAATGACAAGGTTTTGCTGTTTTGTTCATTAATTTAATTTGCTTACATTTTGTCATAGGACCATAGTTTACATTTTGTCATACATGGAGATTCAAACCTGATAGAGCAAACTTTAAGGATGGTAAAGGGCACAAAGGAGAAGCATTTTTTTTTATATAGGAATATGCAAGTGAGAGAGATTAAAAATTGAAACTCTTGGACAAGAAATAGACACGAAAAAAAAAACTGTTTGCTTACATCATCATTATTGGCAATTTGCATCCATTGTCAGTAATACAACAAATCCGTTTCAGTCTAATACAAATAACTCTAAAACATAAACGTTAACATCTAAAAGTAAAATATAAGCCTTTTAAAATCACATTTCTAGTATAATTTCTAATGCAAAAAAAAGTCAGTCGGAAGTAATTAAAGGGCTATTGACCTCACAATTTTGAACCATGGACAAACGAAGACGAGATCTGAGCTCTGATCTTCACTCTCCAAACCTAGCCAGCAAGAAAACTTTGACTCACGGCAGATTAAACATGTGTGCTTCAGACCCTCAACTTAGTGGATCTTCAGTAGAACCAAGACTCGAACTCACAATTTTCCGCCTACGAGTTCGTGACCATGACCATTCAGCTACCGTGACCAAGTACCAACTACGTCATATCACTATCAACATCCCCACAATCATACATCATTTTACGTAACTTCACTCAATTAATCTTCTCTGTATTCTTATTCGACATTTCTACGGCTGAGTTTTTAGCGAAAACGCTCATGAAGGAAAACTAAAAATTTAATTATCTTCAGTTTTTATATATTTCTATAAACTAACTTCTGAAAATCAAAGCGAACTCTCTGACTTGAAGAATTAAAATCAACATAAGGAAATAAAATCATATCAAAAGACGTTACCCTACTTTTCCCCACTTTTTCAAAGATCTCCGAAAATCAAAATAAAGGAACACTGGGAATCTTAACCCGAACCTTATAATCCGTCGACAATCTTCCGGAGACATATCCAAGATATCCAGTCAACTCCCATAATTGCCTTTAAGCCCGAAAGGCGATAAAACGCCTGTTCGGTTCGTTTCCCATCAAGGCAGAGAACATAGATCTAATTCTCTGTATCGAAGGCTTAACTGCTTCATTGCAACTGTCCAAGAAAATCTGATATAACTTCTACGTAAGATGCCACGGTCCCTGGTACCCTGCGTTTGGATAAGCAATTAAAATGAATCCACACGTCCTCTTTCTCTACATCGCCCTAGGTGAGGGGTGGATATGGCAAAGATAATTCATCGGAGTGAATACAGGGTCGTAAATGATCAAGGAAGTGCTTGGAAAGGATGTAGTGATAAATTTTCTGATAACGTTAAGCCAGGACAAGAAGTATTCAGTGTTTAGTTTCATTCAAGAAGAAATGGTGCTTTGTTTCAGATAGGTTGTAAATTAATGTTTGCAGCATATCTAAAACAGATAAACTCATACTTGATATGCTTTAGGTTTAATTAAAATACCAATTTATTTATTTTAATCTATAGACGCTTTAAATACATTAGTATATAGGAATTTATTTGAAGAAATTTTAAATATGTGTTCTGTTAAAGTGTTCTTCATAAAAGTAATGAATTTTGTGCGATGGCAGGTTAAACAAACGAAACATTTGTCGCATTCATTCGAAAAAAATATAAATTTTAACTAATAATATGTCTTAATATAAGAATAAAATGATTAACGAGAAAATTAATGTCAATGTGGTAAAAGCGTGGGGAAATAGAAATTATAACAATTGATATAGAGCACCCCACGCCTTTACTCCAATGACATTAATTTTCTCGTTTATCATTTTATTCTAATATTAGGAATTATTTTTTTTTACTTTTTAATTCCATTTACTATAAAAGCGTGTTTTTTAGTTTTTTTAAAACTATAATTTACTTTTCATTTTTTAGTTCGATCTGCATCAAAAGCGTGTTTTTTTTAGTTTTTCAAACTATCATTTATTCATTGTTGAATTTATCCTTGAGTTAGATATTTGTAGCCGGGGAAATTACGTGGCTGCTGGAATTTGTCTTGCTTTTCAATGGATGTTAATTAACGAGTCTGAAGGGTAGTTATTCTCTCCGTTACGGGGCCTCGGATGAATCCCGCATTTCAAAGATTCCGCCTCTATAAATACAGGTCAAACTAATAAAAGTGTGTTAAGAAGAAAAAGTTCGAATTAAAAATTTTTTTTAATGCACTATGTTTTTATAACGGACTAAAAAGTATAAAATTTCTCCTTTACGAATTTTTCTTCTTTTTATCCCCATTTTCATGCATTGCCATCCACTTCTGAACTATGGTCCAAATTTCAAGTCTCTTAGCTCATGGGGAAGTTAGTTTAAAAGGAATTACAAAATTTCACCCGGACAGACACACAAGAAAGCGAGTTAATAAAAGCATGGTAAAAAATATTAAGTGTCAATCGTATTATCACCTTTTAAACGTATTGCTATAATGTTAATTCGTATCATCACTTCTAAACGTGTATTGCTTTATAAAAATTTTAAAAAAAAAGCAGTTAGAACATAAATAATCTTTTTTCACATGCACGAGTCTTTTTTTTTACTTCCATTTTCAGAAAAACTAGACAATTGTTTATATTATGGTAAAAAATTGCTGATGCACATCCACCCTCCGCTTTCTCACACAAAGAACACTTTTTTGTTTGTTTTACTTGTATTAACCACAAGCGTATTCGCTTTTAGGGTTACACCTTAATCTTTTAGTCGGAAAATCTGGAAATGGGATCTGGAATTAGTCGCCAAATCTGGAAATGGTACATGAAATTAGTCGCCAAATCTGAAAATGGTCTATGCAATAAGTCGCGAAATTTAGAAGTGGTATATGGAACTAGTCGCAAAATCTGGAAATCGTTATTCCTATTGTCCTGATAAGGACAATGAAACAAAATTATGAAATTATTGTATTGTCGTTAGTCCTTGACAAGTATGCAAAATTTCGAATTAATCTGACCTTTTAAAGTGAGTAAAAATCGAGTTCAAAGATTCCGTTACATACAAGTGAAACTTATAAAAGCGTGTTAAAATAGACGTAATTGAGGCATATATTCCATAAGTTTTGAAAACATACTACGCGAAAAAATTCAGCAAAATTTTATTACAAAATGTTTGATACTAGAATTTATACAGGTACTAATGGTTACCTACCCGCTTCGTTGAATATTTCATGATGTTATTTGACTATATATTGTTTTTAAGTTATTGATATCTAAGTCTTAGTATTGATCTTTTGATTGTATAGAAAAACATACTCATAGATCGTCACTCTTGGTTTCAAAAGGATAAGATTTAAATTTTTAAAATGGAAATATAATTATCTTATTCACCCCCGAAGCCTCCCAAAGTTGATTTCATGAAAACCCATTTTAAGCAGATCTCTACTCAACAAAGTAAACATGCTTTTCAAATTTCAAGCCTGTAGGTTTAATATTTCCAAAAAAGTTGTTATTTATAACGACCCTTTTCCCCTCTCAATCCCCTTTGGAGTTGATTAACTTAAAAACCGTTCTTTGGGGATCTCAAATAAGCAAAGCAAGCATATTTACCATATTTCAAGTCGGTAGGTATAATAGTTCAAAAATTGTAATTTTAATCTATTTTACCCACTTAACCTCCTGAGAGCCACGCGCGATTTCAACAAAACTATTTCTTATCTATATTTAACAAAATAAACATGCCTACCAAGTTTAAAGTCTGAAGGTCTAACAGTTCCGGAGATTTCATGATGAGTGAGTGAGTCGTCTTTCACCTTCATATACATAGATTCTTAGTAAAAAAATCTAAATAATTTCGATTTTTTAAAATTATTTAACTTTTATTGAATATCTTCTTTGACGATATTTACCGGAGCATTTACTCCTGTCAGGTTCCAACCTCCATTCATAACATTTAAGATGGCAGTAAGAAATGTTTCAATATTAAATTAGATTCTTAGAATAATAAAAATTTATTTAACTTTTAAATTAATAGATAAACTTTGAATTAGAAGACTACATTAATATTTCATTTTTAAAAACTAGATAAAAATTTGAAAAAGATGTAAAAAAATTGATCAAGAGATGACGGGCGTGTCAAACTTAACCAATCCGGATGCAGTAATTGAAAAAAGGTTAAGTGATGATAACCGTACTTGCGTTGATAAAAAATATCCTGATTGGATGTCAGAAAAGACACGAAAAAGTGCTTTTGAAATTTAGGTTTTACTGGATATTTTTTATTTAAAAAATATATATACTCATTTCTTAGGATTTATAAGAAAACGAAGAATAAAGTTTAAATGTTTAATTTAAATATTAATTAAACATAATCTGAAAAAATTAGAATTAAGTACAGTTTTTGATGGGCAACTTAAAGTTTTAATTCATTTTCTTAAATTTTCTCCTTGTTAATCATTTATTCATTTTGATATAATTAGAGTAATGATAGTTGAAAATGAAACAAGATCCGGGATATTTGAAACATTGTTTACAATTTTGCATCTATAGAGAGCATAATTATATATAGCATCAGGAAATAAATTTACTATTTTTTAAGTTTTAGATTAAAAATGTTTTCCCTTTTCTTAAAGATAATTTTTAAAAAGTGACAAAACCGTATATTGAAGAAATTTAACTTTTCTTTTTCTTCGCTGCCATTGAATTTAAAATGAAAAACATAATTCGTATTTAGCGAACAATAGGCAAGTTATTAAAAAAAAAATTAAAAATGTTAAAAAAAAAAAAAAAAAAAAAAAATAAAAATAAAATAAAAAAAAAAAAAACAAAAATTCGAAAAAAAAAAAAAAAAAAAAAAAAAAAAAAAAAAAAAAAGCTAATTAATTGCAAATATACAATAATTTATCAGATATTATATAAATTATCTAATGCTTGTCAGCTGATTTATTTTTCTTTGAATTATTTAATATAAACTGTACAAAATATAAAGTTTGATATAGTATTTCAATCAATGCAAAATTGTTTCATGACGATTTTTTATATTGTTATAATAAAAAAATTAATTAGAAGAAATTGATATCAGCAACCTTATTTATTTAGAACAACAAACAATAAATAAATTAAGTTTCGATATAAATTTTTTAAAAATAGGACAGTTTAAATTTATTCTATTGCAATTAATTTATTTTAAGATTGTAAAATAGAAATATATATATAAAGATGTTACAGTTAGCAATAAACAAACCAAATGGGTTAATTACCAAAAAAAAGTGAGAAATTTTGAAAATAGTGAAGCTTTTTATTTTGACAATAGGAGTTTTTTCCCCCTTGGGGATAGAAACCAAAAGAAAATAAAACTATTAAAATACTAAATAATTCTAAGCAACAATCTAATACATTAACTAAAGATAATTTACAGTAAAACACCGTTTAATCGGAACTTTATTAAATCGGATGTTGCTGAATACAGCTATTAAAAAATTCATAATTTATAAACTTAAAACTGTTCTAAGTAGTTTTTTCTTCCTATAAGACATATCACACCAGTGATTCATTGATTTAAATTTTTCTCTTACTTTATTATTTACCATTTTTCTTCGTTTTGTTTCAAAAAATATCTACCCTATTTTATCACATTTTAGTACACTGTTTGGCGATTATTTTTGTCGCCAAACTGAGCGATAAGTTCACCAAGCTAGCTACCCTATCTATGTGCAAAACTATGATTCTGTGATCTCAGGCAACCTGACTAACTATAAAATAGTGGTGATTAGCCATTTTTTTTCGTGACTACTGCTTAAGCGTATGAATACTGGAAGGCTTTGAAAATGAATCGAATACAAGGATTAATGATTTCTTTTCGTAATCATTTAGGAGCAAATGGGCAGAAGAAGTTTATTGAATGGTGCATTAAAGAGGATTGCTGGAAACTATGAATTTTTGACGTGGAAATTGAGAGAAAGAAGAAATTGAATTCATACATTCGATTGGAGTTGTCGAATGCGAGGAAATATTAATCCACATGATTTGAAGCGAAGCATAAGAGGTACGTGGTTTAGTGCGTACCTCACATGCGAATGTGTGGATATTTTGCTGGTTAATAGAATGGAGGATCGTTGAATGATTTTGCTTTAAATGAATTGTGTATCAGTAAAAATGCTGCAATTAATCTAATTACTGATGTGATTGAAAGTGTGCAAATTGGTGGTAAAGGTGTTATTGTTGAGATCGACGAAAGTAAGTTTGGGATGAACGGAGGGATTGAATAATCAAATAAATGTTTTCGGGGGGGGGGGGGTAGAATGGTTCAAAGATGGAGGAAAGTACTTTTGAAAATGTCAAAGAATGGTTGCTACTAGGATCTCTATTATAATTTCGGACTGTTGGAAGACACAATGATTTCAATCCAATTATTGTGCAGATTTTTAAGCACTCTGAAACTGGAGCTCACGCAAACTGTTTGGAAAGGATAAGTTCGGCAGTGAAAAATCATACTGCCCATGCGGAGGAATCATTCCATGGGTTACGGGAGTTTTCTTGAATTCCCTTGTGCGATCGTCACATTGTACCCTCGGGTGGAAAAGGATGTCTCTTCAAAACGATGTAAGTGCTTATTTCAGATTATACTTATTATGACATTTTTTAAAATAAAATTTGTACTTCTATTTAAATGCAGTTTCTTGCCTCGGCAACGGTTTCATTCTTGTCTTTCGAAGATGCCGTCATCTTTTTTCCCGCTTATTCGGCTTCGAGTTTAAAAACCGTGCTATTTTAGCGTGTCTTAAAAATTCGTCAAGCAGTGCATTAAAACTTACCTTTTTGTATTGTATAACTATGTACTTTGACTCATTTTATGGCCGTGGTAGCCTAGTGGTTACATGTGTGGGCGACGTGTCATGAGTACAAGCCCTAGTGCCAGTGAAGACTCGGCGTGATGTACATTAAACCTGCCAAGGTTCAAAGTCCTGGAGTGGAAAGGTAGTTTGCAAAGGGGGAGCAACTCAAATTTCGTCCTCGTCACTTGACCGAGGTTTAGAATTTCGAGGTGTGTCTTCAATTGCCTTCGAGTTTCTTTATAGTGCAGTTATATAATACAGAATTGTCTGTGGTGGTGGTATCTGTATAAGCCAGCAACAGCCTCCAGACTGAAGTGATGATTTCGGTCCAGCCGTATGTTATGTGCTTACGGATCAGAAGGTACAGCGTTCTATCCACCTCAGGTCGTTCACACTTTATGGAAACGATTTTGATAGTTAATTTTTA
Organism: Trichonephila clavata; assembly: GCA_019973975.1. Classification (NCBI taxonomy): domain Eukaryota; kingdom Metazoa; phylum Arthropoda; class Arachnida; order Araneae; family Nephilidae; genus Trichonephila; species Trichonephila clavata. The sequence goes on along the minus strand of BMAO01034258.1, from coordinate 49,571 downwards.
TCAATAAATACCGTATTTTTTGTGAACATTTGCTTCTATCTGATAGCCATGATTCTTGACAATAGCTTTAGCTCGAATTTTTCATGAAAGCAAACTTTTTCTTAGTACTGTCATGCAAATTTTAATCCATTCCTCTTGACCCGTTCAGTGATCTTGGATGCCGTTTCCATGAGGCTGTTTTAATAAACCAAAAACACAAAAGTCCATTGAAGAAGCGTAGGGTGATTTTACACGTGTCTCACCAAATGGAATACACTTTATTCCTGTCTCTTTCTTTGCTAAATAAACCGCCGTTGACTTAGACGTGTGACTAGAGGCTTTGTCCATATGAAGCTCAACTTTATCAATGTCCTTTCCATGTAAAGTTGGAATTTCTTCTTCAAAAATTGGATTTAAAATATTATCCTGAGAGTATAGGGTGAATTAATTTTGACTTTAGTAGAGACTCTTTTGAATTTAAATTTGCCGTTGTTATAGAAAATCCTGTAACTATCATGAATCCACTTAGGAGCTTTTCTGTACACTGACGATGCCATTTCGTACAATCATTCCCATCAGTTCAGCAATAGAAAATTGATCTTCTTTTACTAGTCATTTAAATATACCCATACCTCATCGAGTGTTACCACAAATTTCCATTCTTCAGCAGAAAGGGGTGTTTTTTTTACATAATTTTCTACAATTTACTTTTCTTTCAGCAATATATGTTTTAAAAAAGGAGACGAACTTCAGGTTTAAACAGCTGTTTTAACTTTAAATCCTTATCTCAATGATTTTATTTACAGTTTTGGAAGACATTCCTAGTTTCGATTCAATGAATCTTTCAGTTGACGGATTTTCTTTTAGGATCAAAAACTTCACTTTCTTGATAGTTGTCTGAGTTTGAACAGTTTTTAAATGAAATTTTTTGGTCATGTTTTCATTTTTACTTTCCGCTTGATGATTTTTCCCTTTCACATTTATTATATTACAAATACTTTTTATTGAAATGCAATAACCTAGATTTTTACTCCTCTTTTTAATTTGTTGATATGAATATTTCTCCTTGGAAAGCGTAATTACGTAACCTTTGAGCCATATATCCTTTTTAGGAGCCATTTTTAAATAAATCTTTTATTTTACATTCCATTCAAAAGAAACCTCAACAGACGATTTTTCTGAAGTTGCTAAAGTTTTATCTAAAAATGCAAGCGAGAAAATGAATTACAAAATCGTTTCCATCAAATGTGAACGACCTTCTGTAAACATTTAAACTTTTAGGTTTTTTTTTATTTCATTCAAATTTCATTGATCCGGACAACCGAGATTTGGATGAAGAGGATTTTGTTGCCCCAACAATAATGGTCTGTACTAAGTTAAAAAAATAATCTTACCTATGTGCATTTTATGCACATAGGTTTCGAAGAAAAAATATGTAAACGAATATTTTTATCTCCTCTAAAGAAAAATGAAAATTTGGATTTATGTAAATAATTCGAAATGCATAAAATAATGTAAGCATTTGTCGTGTTTAAATAAAATCCTTCTGTCTCGGAAATAAAGAAATGAATGAACCGCAATCAGTTCTGGACTAGTGCTTGCAGAATAATAAAATAATCCCAATAATTTTTTTTCGATGTCTGGGCAATTTTTGTGAAGCTCATGTTTTCCTGCCTTAACATTTAACGAGGATCCAGCCGTGTTTGTAAAATATTGATTGTCTGATTTCATGATTGATGTGTTTCGATTTGATGACAGCAGCTGTAAAAATAAGAAACAGAAAAAAAAGCAAATGTTAAAAAAAATAGAGGAAAAATTGTAAGCTGTCTTATTGGTGCTTTTTTCTAACTAAAAAAAGATACTTGAATGCATATGATGTAATCGAATTTCGTTGAAAATTTTATCGGAATTTTATATGTATATTTGAACATTTATTCATAAAACTCTACAGAAGAAAAAAATATGTTTTCTTTTAAAATGGGATGTTATACAGTTGTTTTAAAATTTTTTATATTGCTTCTTTTATTTGCTTGAAAAAGAATTATTCAACTGAGATAAAAATAGTTTTTTTCATTTTCATATTACAAAATAACGTAGTGCTCAAATTCTTTATAGCAAAAAGTCCCTCATTTCGAAGTATTTTTTTTCATCATGTGATAAACTATAGGCTTCTAGGCAAAATCTAATATTTGGCTTTTACAAAACAGAGGAAAAAATTTATAAATATAATATAATGCATTTAAATTGTTAAGTTCAAACAGCTTTTTCTATCTTTTTTTTTGTAGAATATAGAATAATGATTGAATTTTCAGAAGTTATAAAAATGGTAAATTAATATCGACATTAGAGTCTAATGGTTCAGTTATAGAACATTAATAGTTATCAATTTAACTTAGAAATATATTTTTGACCATTTAACATTATAAAAATTATTATCTCTATTAATTTTTTAATATTATAATTTGTTATTATTTTTAGTGTTTATATTCGAATAATATTTACTTGTAATATTCCAAATTGTATCGATACTGATATTCATATTACCAATCGATGTTTGTATTCAGGAGTGGCATTAAAATAGTTTTTAAAATAGATAGTGTTCCGAATATTGATTTATAAGAGAGAGAGAGAGAGAGAGAGTGTCTGTTGGTGTTTAAAAATAAAAGAGAGAGATTTTGAAACATCTCTTTACTATTTAAAATATATTATTAAGTGTCACTTTTCCATGTTAAAAATAGAGGCCATAGGTCCAAATTATCAGCAAAAAACCTACGGTTAAAGCAGAAGTGATATTTCATTGTTTATTTATGGTCTATTTCGACATCTATTTACAGGTCAATTTTTCGGGTTTCATTGAACTTCATCAATATATTAGTTCCTTGTAAGAACGAATTATAAATGAAGTATATTCTTCCGATAAAATTAAATGTATTAGCAAAAGCTATTCTAAATTAGTTTCAACTTGTTTAGATCAATTATTTTCGAGAAAATTATATATTACGTCGTTAAATATTTAATCACACAAACTGATTTGCAGCATGAACCGTTTTTTCGAGTATAACTGGAACATCAAAGGATTTCTGAAAAGCTAAAATTTCATCATTTAAAGAAGGATTTCATCAAAAGCTAATTTCTGAAAAGGAAGAAATTTCTTTCATGTTTTCGACTTATTTACTAGGTGTTATTTTTAATAAAGCGTGATGATAATTAGCTTATGAATCCTGTTTTTTTACTAACTGAAAAATAAAAAAAAAGATAAATTTATGAAACGTGTTGGAAAAGTTAAAACACGCATCTTATGTAGATGGAAAGATAACATTTATGTTCGAACCTTCAGTAATGCTGTCTTTGACATTGACATTCTGCCAAAGTCTTGTCACTGCCGAGTCCGCTTCGAGTAGCACGTATTTCCAAATTCATATTTTTGCAACCAAAACATGCCGCGAGTTTCGTCAAACGTTTTCTTTTTGCAAAAGTCGAGTCCTGGTGTGGGTGTTTATAAATAATTTATTTCAATATATATATAAAGGAAAAAAAAGTGTCTCACTCCCTCACTCATTCATCACGATATCTCTGGAACTATTAAAACTACAGACTTGAAATTTGGTAGGCATGTTCCTTGAATGGAGTAGACCAGGGCCGGACCGTGACCTTTGGAGGCCCTGGGCTAACGATATCTGAGGGCCCCCTAAATATTAAAAATTTTGCCTTTTTATCAAAAAAATATTGTGCAGAAAATTTAAACTATACGAATTTCCCCAAACAATTTAAATACGTTATAAGCAATAACATAATTTACAAAAAAAAACTTTTTCTACACTTTTATGCTGAATATTCTTTTATTTGCTCATCACATTTTAAGTCTTTGGTGAGATCAATATTAATAGAAAGAAGTGATTAATAATTAAGCCTAGTATTTGTCATTGTTGTCCTATATTTGTTTTCTATGTAGGGCATTTTAGAGAACACAGAAGAGAAGTTTCTACCTATAGATGGAAGAAGAAAAGCAAACATATATTTGTTGCACTAAACCAAAGGAGTTCACGATTTCAGTTGCAACCTTAACTGATTCTGCACAACTAGATTAAGAGAATGTGCAGCACACGGCACATAATTAGCGAATTTCTTTCTTTCTTTCTTTTAGAAGAGCTTGCACATCATTACATGGACCGGGCATGTTGGCAGCGTTGTCATATAACTGTCCCCAACAATTATCCAATAGCAGTCCATTTGTTTCTAAAATTTTTTGTAGATAATTAAATATAAATCTGTGTGACTAGTAATCTTAAATAATGCGACACATCTTTCATACACTTTTCCCCGAAAACATTATCGTAGTATAATAGCAAGTTAATTATTGTGGGACAAATCTGCTCTGTTGAATCCATCACTACTGTATAGTACTTTGTGTCACTGTTATTTATTTGATAGTTATATAATTGTTTAATGATTTGCTTGCCCATGTGTTCTCAACTATTTGCTCATATATTGTTTTTGGAAAGGGTCGTTCGATTTGGGTCGTAATTTTCACAGTTCAATATATTCACGAATGAATGAGTCGAACTCTGCTATCAGTTTCAAGGTACCCATAAAATAACCATTATGAGGAGAACCAAAAACTTCCTCGGTACCTCTAAATTAACGATACTCAACCTGTGGCCCATGGGCCGCATGTAACCCACCAGACCACTCTGAGTGGCCCGGTCTAGGTCCGTTGAAATAACAAATTCAATTATTTAGGAATAATGTATTAAAAATTTAGCGAGTTCTATCTATCAAGCAATCAAATCTATCAATTTTGCTATCAATGTCGTGCTGTTACAAATTGTGAAATATTTTTTTTTGTAATTGTAATGGTTAGTGATAACAAATAACAATGAAGTAGCGATCATTTTATAGGTGTAACTAATTTTTAATTAACCCTCATGTCTAAAAAATATTTGCTGTTTCAAGACGATTGGAATCTTGAGTATTTCGTAGAAAAAAAAACATGGTTGAACAACTTGTTTGATTTGTGGTGAAAATGTTATAGATAAAAAATATAATTTCACTGTACTACTAAACACAAATCTTTCAATGGCTCTGATTCTTAAAGATCCATTTAAAGTCGAGATAAATTGGTTTTCTTAAAAACTTTGAAAGAGCAATAAATGTTTTACAGGTGGTAATGTCACAAAAACTCAAAGGTAACAAAAACATCCCATGAAATTTAATACATTAGATATATTGACAAACATATGAACTTGTTAATGATAAACTTAAGAATTATTACAGAAATTGTTAGAGTGTTTCTTAAAGGCTTCCGATGTACTCTTTGATGAATTTAGTTATTTGTTCAGATATTTTTTTTTTATAAAATCAAAAAATATGTGAATAAATTTGAAACAAAAATGCGCAATAAGAACAGACGGATTTTACAGATAATACTGATTTCAGTCTGTAGTTCAATAAAAACTCTTTGCTACCATCCTGCGTTTGATACATTAATATCTGAAATAAAAATATATAAGGCTTTGTCAAAAGAAAAAAAAATCAAATTATCCAAGTTCTTGGCAGCTTCATTTGTATGATAGTAGAATGCAGACAAGGAGCTTAGGATCATTGATTAACGAAAATTGAAACATTTCCCCATAACTGGGTAAAAAGTGAATGAAACCAATATTTTGTGAGTTTTGTTTGATTGAATTTGGTATAGTTTTAAAATAAGATCCAAAATTATATGAAATTTTATATTTTGACCAATTTTTCACATTTAAAATGTCTATGATCTTATAGCTTCCCCTTCTCTATTAATCCTTCTCTCATGTTGCGGCCCGCGTAAAATACATGTCAGATGTTTGTGACCCGGCGTAAAAAAAAGGCTGAGTACCCCTTTCACTGGTGTCCAAAAGTTAAGCATAAATCGTAAAATGCGAAAAACACGGAGTAAATATTCGTAAAATTATTCCAAATTTCCTGCGGATATTATTTGGGTGAAGAAGAAACATTGGGTTTATGCAAAACTTTTCAGTCGACTACGTCCTGCGTAAGACACCGGTGCATGTCGGAACGTGGTGAAACTGATTCACGCAGCATAGGCAGTTCAGACAAGTTTCGTGCAACTGCTGTGCGAGCGAACGTTGTTAACCATCAAACAATGTGAATGATGGCACAAAGACACCAATTGGACATGTTTACGAAAGAAAGAATCGTTGGAATGCTGGAATCCTCACGATCACAAACCGAAGTGTCTCGAATTCTGAATGTGGACCAGTCTGTGATCTCAAGACTGTGGCAGAAGTTTCAAAGAACGGGAGATGTTACCCGACAACCAGTATCAGGTCGACCAAGAGTCACAACCCTTCGCCAAGATCGATATCTGGTAATAAGTGCGCGACGTCAGAGGGGCAGTACTGCCAGAGCACTGGGTTCGGCGCTCACAGTCGCCACAGGAATACGAATTTCGAGACAAACTGTTTACAGGAGACTCAATCATGCGGGCCTGTATGCCAAAAGACCAGCAGTTTGCATTCCCCTCACGTCTGCGCATAAACGCACTCGTTTGAACTGGAGTTTGAAACATCAACATTGGAGTGTGGAAGAGTTGGACAATGTGATGTTCAGTGACGAATCCCGGTTTAGTCAGATTAGTGATTCTCGGCGGGTAACGATATGGAGAGAACGTGAAACACGTTTTGAACCAATAAACATAATGGAAAGACATTTTCCATCAAGGGGAGTAATGGTATGGGCAGGCATCACGATGGATGGCCACACAGACCTCCATTTCTTTGACACGGGGTCTGTGAATGCTCAAAGATACAGAGACGAAGTTCTTGAGCCTTAGGTTCGCTTGTTTCGAGGTGCTGTCGGTGCTGACTTCATATTCATGGATGATAATGCGACATGTCACCGAGCGGTGCTGATTGATGACTTCCTTGAAACGGAAAGCATCCAGCGCATGTCGTGGCGTGCGAACTCCCCTGATTTAAATCCTATCGAGCATGTATGGGATATGCTCGGGAGACAAATTGCAGCCCTTTCGCAACCACCAAGCTCCGTTACAGAACTGAAGAGAGCTCTCCAAGAAGCTTGGAACCGTTTGAGCCCACAACTCATTCATCATCTCATAGCAAATATGGTAAATCGCTGTGCAGCGTGCCTGGCTGTCAGAGGTGACCACACGCCTTATTAAACTGCATCATCAGTATTTTATTAAATGTTTTCTTTCATTTTTTCTTTAAAGTGTGAATCATTGCTATGCTCAGTTTTCTTTTAAACTGCTACTTTAGATAATAAAATTTATTATTATCAATATTTTGATTTGCTTCCTTATTTTATTACCATTTTACATTCGCATATCACGTTTCCCGCCATTATGATTTACAGTTCCTTCTTTATTCACATAATTATCAATTATGCTTAACTTTTGGACGCCAGTATAAATGCTAAATATCTTGTAGCCAAATACTTGACTACCGCAATAAAACGTTTGAGGACATTGTGGTAATATTCTGTATATTTTCTTAGTTGCTCCTGTAATTGTTTATCTAAAAAAGACTTATTTTCTTTTCGTGTCAACCAAACTAATATTAAATTTATATGTTCAAAAGAATTTTCCTGATTTTCTAAACAACTTGTTACGTGTTTCCAATCAGAAAAGCCGGTTGTGTATTAAGAATTTGTTTCAGAAAAAAGTTTGCAAGACAAACAAAAAACACTACCAATACTGGCTGAATAACAAAGCCAAGACCTTTCCAGTATTTGGCCATTTTTAAGTTTTTAAGTGAAATGATTATTAGAAAATGATCTATTTTGTTCTTTGTATTCTCTTAACGAAACAGAATATATATTATTTGGATCTTTATTTTGAAAATAACTCATTTCATGTGAAGGGATATAATTAATAAAATTATTACTTAGTGATTTAGGCCACACGAACCTACATTATCAATCCTAATCTTCCTACTCGGTGTCTTCATACTTAAATAATTTAGAAATGTGTATTTGTACTTACTTTTTACTTGAAACTAATAAACAGGTACCCAAGTATCTTTTAATTTCAGGTATTATGCATTGGACTCAGCACCAAATCAGTAAAATATTGTAACTTAGAATTATTATTACTCAAAAATAAATGGCTACAAAATAGTGCCACTACATTTGTATAAATGCTCTATGCTCATCGGCACCACTCTATAATAGAGACTCTATCATAGAGCGGCACCGTGTACAAAAGAGTGTAATTTATAGACTGTATTAATAATAGTGTAACAGACTGTATTAATTATAATTGTTAATAGAGTGTAATTAATAGAGTGTACTTAATAGACACTATTAATTACACAGAGCTACAAAATTAAAGTTTTGAAGAAGTACAAAAGAGGCTTTCAGGGGTTTTTATATTATTTAGTGTACTGATTTCGAAAATGACCTGCATTTTTTCCCATCACATTAAGATTTTTTTGTAAAATTCATATTTTTTACTAAAACACTATTTGAAAAGGAATTCTCTCAAACAATTTAGCCTGGGCAATTTGGCAACAGTGGTTTTTATGCAGTTAAATCTTATGTAAATATTGGTTCTTGATGAGGCAAATTAATTTCTCTGCAATTAGATGTGAGTGACTGAATATTAACGTTGCACTGTTCAGCTACACGAGAGGTTTTGGTGATGGGCCTCGTAATTTTGAACCATGGTCAAGTGACGAGGGCGATACCTGAACTGGCACCCCCTCTCCTAACTATCACACCACACATAATGGAGAACGTTTGAGCTCTCGACAAATTTAACATGCATCGTTTCCCTACACGGAGGGTCTTCAGCGGCACTAGTCTCGAACTCATGACATGCCTGCCATGAGTGCGGTACCCTGGCTACTAGCAATTAGATGAAAACCATTGTTTCTAGACCTCACAGACTATCTCTGGTCATTAGAAAAACAAGAAATTCCCATGAGGGTTAAGCACTTTGCATCTAATTGTGGTGTAGTTTCTAAAAGAAAATTACCAGCATACAATTAAAATTTGTTTTTATTAAGGTATTTACATAAAATATACTATAGACGATTTTCGAAATTAATAATTATTAATTTCCGTGTATTCGGTGGTAGGGTGAAAGAACAAAAGTAAATTTCTCCTGCTTTCTAAAATAAATTTGATATGGTATTTTGAGTATTTTATTTTTGATTTGTGTCCATTTTTTACTGATTTATTATTGTATTACTATTTTGATTGTAAGCACCTTTTTTGTTTATTATATTCAATATTCAACGGGGAACGGGGCCCCCTAGAACCCAGGGGCCCTGGGCTGCAGCCCATTTAGTCCATACGTAGATCCGGCCTTGGAGTAGACATCCACTAAGAACGGATTTTGCGGAAATCGACCCCCCAAATGGCGTTGTGGAGAATTAAGAGGTGTTACATATAATTATTTCCATTTCTAAGCTATTAGACGCACAGTCTTGAAATTTGGTAAGCAAATTCCTTTCATATAGAATAGAGTTCCTCTAATAAAAAAATTTTCTAAAAAATTCTTTCTAGAATTTCAACCAAGAGAGGTTGCGAGGGGTCAAGGGGAACTATAGAAAAAAAAAGAACGTGGAAAGACACGCGAAGAAGTAAGGCTTCTTTGGCGACGTTGGCCGTAAATGCAGGAATAGATCTAATTATATTAAACTGCTGAGAGAACTTACTTTAATCAAATGAAATTTGAACTTCATTTATTGTATGAAAATATTTTTGTTCAATTTTCAGCATTATCATTTTCTAAGAAAGACACAATAGGTGTGTGGTAACTGAAGTAGGATAAAAAAAAATCCTCGATTGTAGTTAATCAAGAAAACGTGAGAAAACTGCATCAATCGTGGTTCCGTATATTGTTTTTCCTTCACTAGAATAAGTATTCATTGAAATTCAGTGTCCGTTTCAAGAATTCAATGAGTGGGTTTGCTTCTTCCAAAGCAAAATTAGCATTTAAGTCTCCAGTTAAGATAATCGGCTTTTAATCATCATCGGACCCAATGATTGCAGCAGTCTCTGATGTGTCCAGCACTAAAACTTTATGGATAAAGATGATAAAAGCTGCGACAGAACTACCTGGTGATATATAGACTTTCGCCTGGACTTGCTGCTAGTTTTCCCTTTTTTTTTTTTTCCTTTCACGAAACTCTTTTCCTCTTTTTACATTTGTTCCATGCATTCTGACCAGAATTTTAATTCAATGGTAATAAAAATTAATAATGTAAACTTAATGCATCACTCACGGAAGTCACTGTGTTTATTTACAAGACGCTATCTATAAGCGATTCTGGCGCGAACGTTAGTGATATACACAATGCCCCAGACACTCCCGTAATAGGAAGAGCCATATAATGGTAATATTTTGGGTGCGTTTATTCGTTGAAAACGGCACGTTTATTACATAAAAACTACGAAAATACGCCACACGAGTTCGTTACGAGTAGCATACTCACTTAATATCTCCAATACCTAAGCGCCTTTTGTCCAAACATCAAGATGCCCACACTCCATGCCTCCTTAGCAATCGTCTAACTTTTTCACGGATATGACGTGGGGTACCCCTCCCCCCGTTCTTTTTCCTCACGCTCGCTATCTCCTCACCGTGGCAACGTTTCGGGGAGATGGGGGGGGGGAATTACTACTTCAGTTCGCTTTTTCACTGTTACGTAAAACTGGGCAAATTTCCCATTCACTCCCGTGCGCAAAGAAGTTTAGCTTAAAAAAATCCTGGTTTTGAATTGTTAGACCCACATACTTTAAATTTGTTAAGCATGTTCCTTTTGTTGAATAGATATCCACTAAGAGTGGATTTTACGAAAATCGACTTCTGGGGGAGAGGGGGATTACTAATGGCAGGGGGGGATTGACAAAAAAATTCCCGTTTTCAAACTTCTTGGACCATAATAATGAAATCTGGTTTGCATGTTTCTTTTGTTGAATTCAAATCCGCTAAGAACAGTTCTTTTGGAAATCGACTCTCAGCGGGGTTACGGAGCGAATTGGTAGTAAAAATTCCGTTTTTGCTTCATTAGACTCAGACTTGAAATTTGGCACCGATGTTTATTTTACGGAGTAGAGATCCACTGAAAATTGGTTTTGCAGAAATATATATATATATATATATATATATATATATATATATATAATCTCAAAATATCTGTATAAGAGAGAGAGAGATGAATAAACATGATCAAACTGAAAATAATTGAAATAGTAAGATAACCAGACAATAGATTTTAAATGGAAATAAAAAAAAATTAAAACAATAGAGTTAAATATAAAAAAAATATAAAAGCATGGATGCTACAATATTATAAACAGTGCTAACTTAGGACAGCTTAAATATAAAATAATTTATATAAAAGTGGGGTTAAACATGTTGTGTGGCGAGCCAACCTTTCCTCTTTCTGTTAATAATACTGAGCAAAAACCTAATGAGAATAATAGATAGAAAATCTAAATCCATTATGAAATAAAGATAACTTGCCTAGAAATTTCATTCAAAAATGCAGAGCCCGCGCTAAATCTGAGTAGAATAAACAAGTTATTGCCAGATTCTGGACTCAAATACAAATTCAAAGCATAGCAAGGGCTGAAAAGTAGCACTTAGCAAAAGTATGAAAAGAATAGAAATAATAAATTAAGAATTGTAAACATACTACCATTATCTTAGAGACACTAAGATTATATGATTTAAAAAAATAATAAATTTAATTAAATTTAAATAAATATATCTACATAGATATATTTATATATATATATATATACTTATGGACAAAAAAATTAGCGCACCAAGAAGAAGTCGTCAAAATGAAATGAAATTTTACATACGTAATGACTACTTTGATGTAAGTAAATGATTAGAAAATCAAAGAAAAAAGGATCATTCATTTCTAAGAAAGAAGCAAAAGAACGGAGGATTTAATACTCCCCTCTAGCGCGAATGCACGATGCAATACAAACAGGCATTGAGGCATACGAGTTCTGTATGATGTCTTGAGACATTTCGTTCCATATTTGCTGTAACCTTGCCTCTAGTTCATTCAAACTCGTGGGAAGCCCAACTTGCCGTCCCAAATGACCCCAGATATGCTCGATTGGAGACAAATCTGGGGATCGGGCAGGCCAAGGAAGGGTAGTAACAATGCGGAGACAGTCTTGTGACACTCTTGCCGTGTGAGGCCGAGCATTGTCTTGTTAAAAAATGGCTCCTGGAAGCCGTTGCATGAGTGGCAACACATGTGATTGCAGGATGTTATGGACATACCGCTGGGCTGTCATGGTGCCCCGAATCAATACTAGGGGCGACCGTGTATTGTAGATAATGACACTCCATACCATCACACCAGCTGTGGGAGCGGTGTGTCGCTGTAAAGCAAAGGCAGGATTGAGGCGTTCCCCACACACGAACACGATTGTCATCACTGCTGAGATTGAATCTGGATTCATCGCTAAAGACGACCTAGTTCCATTCCACTGCAGTCCAGTTTCCTCGTGCACAGCACCACTCTAAACGGAGGTGTCGATGGGTGGGCATCAAGGGAAGCACACGTAACGGGCGCCACGATTCCAAATGTCCTTCAGCCAGTTGCCTTCGTATAGTTCGGGAAGACACGTGTGAAGGTGTCCCTAGTGAATGTGCTACCTGTGCCTGGATGGTGGCCGATGAAGCAGTTGGCTGTATGCGTGCATTTCTTACGGTGTGGAGGTCTTCTCCACGACTGGTCTGTCGAGGGCACCCTAAGCCTGGTCATCGTGTAAATGACATCTCTCTGATCCACTGGTCCCAACACCTCACAACGCAATCAGAGTGGCCTAATTGACGAGCTACTCGCCTAGCTGACCACCCAGCTTCCATCATGCCAATTCCCTTCTCCCTCTCTGAAACTGCGACAGCTGCTCATATTGTCTTCGAAAACGGCTTAATGGCATGTCTACCTCAGCCCTTCCTTTGTAAACGATTCAGCACACTCAAACATGCTTTGGTTACCCCTTTTATACTCCTCGGAGAACGACGTTAAACGCTCTCTACTGGCTATACGTAATGCGCAATCACGCTGAATTTCTAAACATTTGCATATATCCCCGACATGTACCTTCATGACAAGTTTCGTTACGATCCCGCAATTATTTCTTGGTGCGCTAAATTTTTTTGTCCATTAGTGTATCTTTATATGTAAAAATTACGTGTCACAGTGTTTGTCCGCGATGGACTCCAAAACTACTCAACCGATCATAATATAATTTTGCATACTGTGTGACATTTCGTCCAACTTAAAACATAAGATAGTTTTTATTTAAATTAATGACGCCATAATTTTTTTATTGCCGGAAATGTGAAGAATCCGGAAAATATATTGCCAGATTTTGCGAATATTCTCGTAAGGGAATAATCACAAAATGTGGCAATGCTCATGTGTCTGTGGAAGCAGATATTGCAAACCAAAATGCACGAACATTAAGTGCCTGGAGTATTTCGGTGTGTGGAATCCGGTTTTCGAGTCAGTTTCCAAAAATAACCGTAATTTTGCCGGATAAAGCCGGCCGACCCTATTTTAGACGCACCATAACAGGGGCTTACATTAAAAGCCTCTAATCATGAAAACTTGGACCCTGGCATACTTCAAAATGGATGATCCGAATCTGATATACAATGTGAGAAATAACTGTAACTTTGCCGGATAATTCAGGACGACCATTTATTACGCAAACCGCGGCAGGAGTTTACCCTTAAAGTCTTGGAGCGAGAAAAGTGTATTCCTGGTGTAATTTGAGATGGTTTAAGAGAGTCTGAAATCGAAATATGTAAATTCCGGTATTTTTGCCAGGTAATGCCGGGGGATCGGAATATTCTCGGACAGCAGTACCAGCCTAACTTGCCGACGTATAGACGCAAAAAGTGGATCTTGATTGTATTTCGGAACTGCCGATCCAATATGTATTATCAATTTGATTCAAGATAATCTCATATCTACGTCAAATAATGCCAGACGAAAGTATTTTGCACGAACTGTGGAAGGGGCTTGCTTTAAAATTCTTGAGGAGAGAGAAATGCTTTCCTGGTGTTTTTCTGGATGGGAAACTAGAATAATCTGAAATCGGATATTAGAAACTTCCGTAACTTTGCCGGATAATACCGGCCGACCGTATTGTAAACTTCAGAAACTGAACTTACAGGAGCAGGGGCGTCGAAAGTGGGCACCTATTGCTTCTCGGAGTGGGAACGAGAATCTGGATACGGATTTCAAAAGCTTCCGTAAAATTTTTGGATATTGCTGGAATGAGGTCAAATGGCTTTGTGTTTGAGTTCCACACCTCCGGATTTTCATTCCCTATAGCAACTAAACGTTCAGGTGCAGTCGTGCGAAAATATGATTGCAATAGGAAATTGCATCTTCGGACATTGTTGTCACTTTGTTTATATGGTGGAAAAACTGCACATTCCGCTTCGGCTGCCATTGGACATTCATAAAATACAAGATGCAATGTGTACCATTGAAAAAAAGAGTGGATTGGCTACGGTATTGCAAATGAATTCAATCATGGTCAGGGATATAAGTGTACCATGACCCATAAACATTCACTCAAAGCATTTCATAAAGCTTTGCAAGATTTAAATGGCAAAGAGAGAATATTCGGTGTTGCTGTTCTATTACTCTCTGATGATTTCCGACAGACATTAACAGCCGTTATACGCTCTACTTCTGCTCACGAGATTAGCGCCTGTTTAAAACAATGGTTTTTATGGCGAAACGTGGAAACACTTCGACTGACCATAAACACGCGAGTACATTTGAAAGATGATCAATTTGGGCAAATATTTCCTAACCAACGACTGAATATTGGAAACGGTTAAGTAGAACTTTATCCCAATACATAATGCATGAAATAATCAGACGATTTCTGTAATGTTCTTTAGGCAAAAAGGAACTGATTGAGAGTGTATTTCCGGATATACTGTATAATTATCTAGATAATTATTGCCTCTGTAATCCTGTTACTTAATCAGAAAAAATGTTGATATTGTGATGAAATAAACTTCCAGACACAGGGTTGTTGCCAGTTGATCCAACACTTTTTAAACCAATCGACACTATTGTTGATGAAAACAAAACTGTAAATTTTCCAACCGAGTTTTTGAATTATCTAGATGTATCAGGAATGTCACCACATACTCTTCGGTTTGTTCCCTGGTTATTATCTGCGTAACTTAAATTCACCTAGATAATGCAACGGGGCACGTTTAATCGTCAAAAGAATTATACCAGGAACTTCTTGAAGCAAACATTTTGACTGTAAAGTTTAAACGAAAATTCGGTTCTGCTACTACGGAATCTTTGTCACGTATTTCACTGATACAGTCAGAATCTCTAATACCATTCAAAAGGCTTCAATTCCCGATTCGTTTGGCTTTCGCGATGACCATAAATGAATCTGAAACCCGAAGAATATTCATTTGATACTTGTTTCTCGAATCTGCAACTAGATGTTACATGATCACTTTTGCGGAAACCGTTGAATCTATTTGAGTTAGCAAAATACGGGTTAACGAAAAATATTGTGCACCGATTAGTGATTAGTTGTATAAAATTCTTAGTTGTTATACTTTTTAAAATATTAAAAAAAAATGTAAAAATTGCAAAGAATTCGTTACACGTTATTCATCACATTTATAAAATTGTATCTTCATATGTTGTTACTTAATGACTTCGTTAGTAATTCATGCATTATACTACACTCAAATAGGAGATGAATGAAATGCAAAATGAAAATAATTTGTTGTTTTATACTGTATTTCAACCCTCCAAAATTATAAACGAAGATTAATTTGACTGCATTGAATAGCTTACAATAACATTGAACTAACGTATTAAAACAAAGCCACAGCAACGCGTGGCCGGGTCAGCTAGTATATATATATAATATATTTCTACAACACCAATATATATACAATTTCCTGATTTGTATATATTTGTACAACATCATGAAATACCCAGCAAAGCGGGTGGGTAATGGTTTGTATATATATAAAAGAACACTAGTCGTTAGCCACCGTTTTGCTGGGCATTCCATGATATTGTATGACTACATATCCTGGGCTTTAAGTTACTGATATGCAAGTCCTAGCATTAAGCTTTCAATTGTTTTCAAAATTATTCTTATAGCTCTCACCCCTCGATTTAAAAAGAACGACTTGAATTTCTAAAACGGAAATATGTATATTCTTTACTCTTTCGTAAACTCTTCTTCCTAGAGAGTTGATTTCTCTACTCATCAGAAGAAGCACACTTACTGAATTGAAAGTCCGTAAATCTAATAGTTTAAAAACATAAATCTTCTCTATTAGTATCCGTATTCCTTTGAGGGGGTCCATTTCAGCAAAACCCTTACTTAGCATATTTCTACTCAACAAAAGAAACATGCCTACCAAATTTCTAGTCTGTAGATGTAATAATTCAATTACAGAAATTTTTATCTATACCACCCCTACAACCCTCCTTGGAGGTCAACTTCTACCAAATTCTTTCTTACCGGATTTCTACTCAATGAAAGAATCAAGCTTATCATATTTAAAGTTTGTCGGTCTAATTGTTCAGGAGATCACGTGATGAGAGAGCAAATTGCTTTTGTCCTATATACGAATGACATTCCAAAAGTAAGTTTCATTTTTTCCCCACAGGAAAGCTTTTTTTGCCAAAAAAAATACGCTATGACATCTTGAACTACACATTTTGCACTATCTTTCAACATAGTCGCCATTGAGATTAAGACATTTGTCTTAGTGTTTAATAAGTTTGAAGAAACCCCTAAGGTAATACTCGGTGCCTTGCAATGCAAGGAATTGTAGCACAGCCAACTTTACTCCAGAATTGTTTCGGAAGTTTCGTCCCGAGAATGGGCCTTTCAATACAGTTAACAGGTAAAACTTTGATGGGACTTTAGACCAGGTGATCCAGTCTGTCCCACCTGAAGCTCACATATCTGCTCTTGTGTGAGCCTTTATGGGTATGGCTTTGCGTTGTCATCCAAAAACAAAGCACCTTCACTCAAGAGACCTAGTCTCTTCCTTCGAATGTACGATCTGAGTTAGGTGAGGATGTCGTAGTAACGTGCCGCATTAAAAGAGTATTGCATCTTTTATATTTCAGATGATTGTTGCCATATCCTTTCATACGGAGAGTGACACATTCATTTTTTCCCTTGCCGGTGAAGTTGGATGCGCCCACGTCCTTTAGGTGGGCTTGGTTTCCGGGGTAAAGTGGTGGACCCATGTCTCACCACCTGTAATGATTATGAACAGGAGCTCGTTTCTCTTTTCTGCATCAAGTGATGGAGGCTGATTCCTGTACTTGCACTCTTGTAATCCAGTGCCAAGATACTCAGCATTAGTCTTCTAGAAACTTTTCATTAACCTAACACATCATGGAACATAGGATGGATCTGAACACAAGCAATACGCAGTGTGGACACTACGTCTGACACCTTCATGAACTTGTCCACAAACATTCTTCATCTTCCACAATCTGTCTTCCTTTACTGAACATGCAACACCAGCGACTAACAGTTTGACGGGACATGACCTCTTCACTATTCACGGTCAGTTAGCGTTTATGCATGATGGACTCGCTAGTCCTTCGTACCCATTCACACTGGAAAATAGCACGCACTTCTATTGGCCACCTCTTTTGTCAGCAAACGTATGTCCTCTATTGTAATTTATACTGGAATAATCTTCTGGCACGCTCTCTTCTTCGGTGCTCCTGTGCGTGCATCATCCCTCTTGCGTTGACTCTACTTCTGTCGTTGAACCATCATCAGATGCAGTTTCTTATGGCAATTGTTTTTCATCTGATGTATCATGAAAATGATGAAGCTTACTTTCAGAAGCTCTCTCGTATGTATAAGTAACGAATGGATAAAGCAATGTCCCAGATTTTCTCGAGATATGCAATATTTTTGATGGAACAAAAGAGATGATGACCATCAGTGGCAAGTGATAAATCTCTTCAAAGAAGCAGTTCGTGTAAATCTACATCCCTTAAAACATAATTGATGAAAAAATTACTTCAAAGACTTAACGAACTCTGTAAAATTAGAATGCAAGACTAGAAGATTAATTAGAATGCACGACAAGATTACTCAACAGAATTTGTCTGTAATATTAGAATGTAAGAATCGAACTGGTTGATCAGATGTTGACAAAAGTAGTAAGTGTTTATTAGCATCACACTGTAAAGCATCATAAGGGTTATTAGAGAGGGACCTCGTAATGTTGAGCTTTTGAGGGTCACCCCTTTCCTTACTTCCACACCATAGCAACGGGAGGACGTTTGAGCCTCGACAGATTTAACGTGCAATAGTCCTTCTTCACGGTGGGCTTTCAGTGGTACTAGGCTGGAGCTCATTGACATGCCGGCCACGAGTTCGTGACCATGACCACTAGGCTACCGCTGCCTTCCAAAAGTAGCGAGAACTACATCATTCGGAAACACACACATTATATTTACAAAAGTATTATTCTGTTTTAATCAGTAGCAATTTTTTAAATTTTCACTCTACACTCACATTTTTTAAATCTAAAGTAACAAGAAAACGAGAAGAGAAATCTTATTAAAAATCCCCACCAAATCCAGTTTTATAATTAACCAGTAGTTTTCGAATTAGCCAATGAAACCCGGACATTACCGCGAGCCGAGTACTACATAGATTGTCAGCCAGCAGATCATTAACACGTAAAGGGATTGGGTGAATTAGGCCACCAATCAGGAAAAGATTACTTCGAAAGCTATTAAAGATTTTACACAGTGCACTGCGAGGAAAGATTACGATCTGGCTCAAATGGAAAGATCCTGTAATTAGCTTATGAAGACGCCGTAGAGCCTCCCTAAACCCACGCTCATTAGGTGCTAAAAGGAGTCATATTTCTACTGCGATGATTAAGGCTGCAGCTGACAATGTTTACTTTGTGTTAATGCCTCCAACTTTAAATGGATATTCTTATAAATAGATTAGTTTAATCGTCTGAGTGGGCTGGTTTTATTGAACGTTTTCTCCCCAAGAAGAAACTTGATTGGTTTATTTGAGTTGATGATGAGGTCAATGTAGGAAATGAAATCGATTCTAGGGTTTTCATGTAATATTTACAGTTGTATTATAAGTATTTGGTTAGAAACAATAACCTGAAACCTTGATTCTGTACTTCGAGTCGAACCAGTTTTCTAAAAATAAGAATTAAAAGGAATTTAGAAAAAGATGTATATATAACTCCTTAAGCAGTCAATGTTTTTGCCCAAAATGATAAAAAAAGGCACACTTTTTTAATTGCATATAACTAATGCTTTACGGAATGTTAAGTAAAAGAATTTTATTTTAATTTTCAATTTTAAAGTTTTCACACTATTTTTTTATTTTATAATTGTGGACCTCCCCCCTTCCAAATACAATATGCCTTTCATAAGTACAATCTGCATACACTGAAGAATGTTTCATATGTCAAAATAATTTACCTCATACTTACAAAAAAAAATCATGTTCATGCTTCATTTTCAAACAGTTGAGGATTTTATGTGCATATATATGCATACACACAGTTTGAAGCATTAAGTGCAATACTAAGTCTTACATTATTATGGGGACAGAGATAATATCGGCTTCTTTGGATTATCTTTCCATTTTCATTTCTTCTCAAGCAAAAAATCGCGCATTGCCTTCCCAATCCCTGTTATTTATCGAATATTTTCAAGAATCTAGCTTCCTGCTTTAAATGAAAAATTTCCGTCTTTACCGTAAAGAAAATCTTGGATGAAAAATATTTCATTACCATGCAAACTGCTTCTCTTAAGGTATCCGACTACCCTAAAATTGTAAATTTTGCCAAAAGACAAATTTTTTTAGGGTTTTATTTTATAGACCCTCTTATTATAGAGAGAGAGAGAGAGCTTTATAAAAATACCAAGTTCATCATTTTCCGATCACTAGATCAAAAACTACAAGTGTTTTATTAAAAGCAGATGCCATTACTTTAAGCAAGATGTCATACTTTAAAACGCGTTTTACTCGAAATATGATTTTTTGAAAATGCTCAAACAGGGACAGCGATTTCTAAGAAAGTTTTGAAAATAATTAAATGAAATTTTGTGTGTATGTTCTGTATAATGGTAGAAGTGTTTTATCCTTCAAATTTATCAATCACTGTTTTATTACAAATTTACAGTCCCTTATGTTAATATAATCACTGTTATTTTAAGTAATTTCATATAATACCCAAGATAAAGTGCTCTAGTTTTTGTAAAAATTAAAATATCTCTTATCTTGAAGGTCATTTCAAAAATGTATAACAGAGCAACACATCAGAGTTGAAAATTTGTTCATAAACTTTTGGTACGAAATGGGCCCCGTTTATGTTATTTTTTGTAAATTTCCCCCAATTTTTTCCCACACACACATTTTAGTAATAAGAATTTCTTTTTATCTTCTTATATATAATTTTAGCATATTTCTTAAAATGTACTAAACAAATCTAAAAAACCACGAAAAAATTCCATTTCTCCGATTTTTTAAAAATAAAGTTGTCGCAAGTAGGCGGATACCTTAAAAACCCTAGCACTTATAATCTCACTGTAAGAATTAAAAATTTGTACAAATCTAAGGTAGAAAGAAGGAAATGAGTGCCCGTGTACAGCGTATGGACAAACCAGTTGTGGCCAGTTTTCGGTAACCAGTACGCAGTGGAGTGACGGGGAACATTAGGGCCCCTTGCAAAGTCAGGGTTTGGGCCCCAAGCCGGATCTTATAGAGGATTGCAAACACATATATACTTGGTGTCAGTCAGACTTTGGGCCCCCTAGAACCCTGGGCTCCCTCACGGTGCGGGGGTTGTGGGGCGTACGTTACGCCACTGCCAGTACGGTGTACCGGCAAACCAGTTAAGGGGTTAAATATAATTTTTAACTATCGGAAGAAAATACAATTATAGAGTATTGTTTTTGAGAATAAAAATAATATAGAAACTTATAATTCCTTATGTTGTAAACGTTTGAAAAAAAAACATCCTCATAGATCCATTTAGGTTGATTTTTCAATAAGATCTGGATACTTTTCTGGAAGAATCCCATTTTTTATGTTTAAAATATTTACATTTAAATTATTTCAAAAATAAATTCTACGATTTTCGATAAAGTGATTGTGTTTTCCAGCCACATTTTCTGAAATTTATAATTTTTTATCTTTGAAACAGTTATTATTAAAACGAAATCACACAATTGAAAAAAAAGTTCGAAAATAATGGTATCCATGCTTTACTTTGATTTTGCTTCGATATTTATTAGCTTTTTAAAAGTTTTTTTAGGGATTTTCTGAAGAAGTGTGCATTTTGTATAAAAAATACATGAATATTCTTGTTTCGTAATGAGTTTAAAAGTATAAATTGTTTTTTTTATTATCTGTAGGTAGATATATAATTAAAATGTGCTGGCACACCTATAGAAAAAAGAATTTAAAAAAAAAAAAATTCAGTCTCTTTTACATTACTCCTTTACATCCTTTCCTGTCTCCCTTAATTCCTAAATTAAATTATTTAATTTAGAATTCTTATTTTTTAGAATTATTATTTTAATTTAGAATTATTTTTAAATTTTAGAATTATAAATTTGGAATTAGAATTTTTAATTTTTTACTTGATTTAGTTGAATTATTTTATTTTTTTCAACATTTATTCGATATTTAATAAAAAAATCAATTGAATGAATTTTGTTTTATTTTATTTGAATTTATTGAATTATTTTATTTTTTAAACATTTATTCGACGTTCTCATAAAAAAAATCATTTGAAAGAATTTTGTTGTTGTTTTTTTCTCTTAAAGCTGATTTCATGTAGCAACTATTGGAATTTATTTAACCCTTTATATACCGCATTATGATTTACTGCAGTTTTTTTCATTCAATACTTTTTTTTAATCATTGCATTGAAAATTAAGGGATATAGATAAACAAAATACTCAACTTTGGGAAATTTAATCCATTAGAGCTAATTAATTAATCAAAGATATTCAACTACAAAATTTATATACACTGTTCTCTTAAAATAAATAGTCATCGTTTTCTAAGGTCTTCATTAACAAACAGAGAAAAAAAAATAAGACACTTACCTTTTGACATTAACTACTTTTTCGGAACAAAAATGACAATTCTCGCAATCCGATCAAAATGTCAGCTGTAAAAATAACTTTTGCTATAAAACTGTTCGCCTTCCCCGCTAAAATACTCATCATAGAACCGTGTTATTTCCATATATCTTGGAAGAGTGGATTTTTAAAAGAATATTCATGATAAATTTCGTCAGCGTATTCGTAAAAACGGTTATTTTATCTAATTTTAAGGGTGAGTGGTACTTATAAGTACCGTCGGTAGATAAAGGGTTAAAATAATTTCTTTTTCAGACAAATAGTTTAAAAAAAAAATTCGTTTTCCCCCCAATAAAATTTCGATTTTATTTTCAAGCTGTCGCATTTTAATGTTTTAAATACATACTTAAAAACACAATAAAACAGTAAAAGAGACTATAAAATTTATAAAACTACAACATATTAAATCGTTTTTATATGCTTCATACGGTTCAGCAGCCGCTAAAAGCAGTGGCAAAAAGTTTTAAGCAGAGGGAAAAAATGGCGTAGCCATTGCCAAGCCACAATTCTCACGAATACCTTTCGTTCGGACATTTTGAGCAGTGAAAGTCACGAAAGTTAGATATTTTGTTTTTACCTTCAAAAATATTTTGCTATCTGCACATCTTGACAAATTCCTTCATCGTTTCTGCGCAACTGCTTCAGACTTTTTGAATTTAATCTCTTCCTCACCAAAAGAGAAAACTTTCCTGTTTTAGAAACAATCTATAAGCGTGGGTGGATTTCTTCGAATATGTCGAAAACTACTATGGTTTTACACACAAGAATACATAGAGAAAAGAGAACAGAAACTAGATATTTCATCGCTTGAAAAAAAAAAAGAATCCATATTATCTTTATCTAACAAAAAGAATGTAATTTAGGAATATAGTGGATGTAAAAAAATTCTTTATGAATAAATATTTAGAATATGCAATGCATTCGCTGCAACAATAGTAACTGATGTTTAATGCTTCCCTTTCAGAAACATTCAAAAAAAAAGTCAAATATAAATTTTTAAATTATTTTTCAATGTTTTGAATTTAGAAATAAATTATAATTAAAAAAAACAACTAAAAAACACACTTTTATATCGAATCGAACTAAAAAGTAAAAAAATAATTCTTAATATAAGAATAAAATGATTAACGAGAAAATTATTGTCATTGGAGTAAAAGCGTGGGGTGATCTATATTAATTGTTATAATTTCTTACTAGTTCTATTCCGAAATGCTGAGTTTGTGAAAAAATGTAGCACAAAGCAACCCACGTTTTATCCCAATTACATTAATTTTCTCGTTAATCATTTTATTCCTATATTAAGAATTATTTTTTTACTTTTTAATTCGATTCACTATAAAAGCGTTGCTTTTTAGTTTTTTAAAAATTATAATTTATTTTTCATTTTTTAGTTCGATCTACAATAAAAGCGTGTTTTTTTAATTTTTAAACTGTTATTTATTCATTGTTGAATTCATGCTTTAGTTTGATATTTGGAGCCGGAATGATCATCTTTGAAACGTATTGCTATAATTTTAATTCGTATCAACACTTCTAAATGTGTATTGTTTTATAAAAAAAAAATAGTTAGCTGTTAGAACAAAATTATTTTTTTTTTCCACATGCACGAGTCTTTTTTTAATTTCCATTTTCAGAAAAACTAGACAATTGTTTTTTGGTAAAAAATTGCTGACGCACACCCACTCTTCCTTTTCTCACATAAAGAGAACACTTTTTTTGTTTGTTTTATTTCTATTAACCACACGTGTATTCGTTTTAGGGTTGCACCTTAATCTTTTAGTCGCTAAATCTGGAATAAGTCGCCAAATCTGGAAGTGGTATACGGAATTAGTCGCCGAATCTGAATAATTGTTATTCCTGATGTCCTGATCAGGACAATTGAACAAAATTATGAAATTATTGTATTGTCATCGGTCCTTGATAAGTGTGCAAAATTTCGAATTAATCCGACCTTTTAAAGTGGGTAAAAATCGAGTTCAAAGATTCCGTTACGCACAAGTGAAACTTATAAAAGCGTGTTAAAAACCGCGACCTTCTCTTATAAAAAAGGGGGATAAATAAATTTTACTAATATTATATAACTTATATTCTGAGAAGAGAGCTTGTATTTGCTTGCGTTTGGTTAACTCGAATAACACAGGATATTGAGATGGTAGCTTAGAGCCACGATTTAAAAACGACCTTATGAGGTGAGATAATGAGATGATGTCTCATTATCTTAATTTTCACATTCCCAATCATGAGAATTTTAAGCCTATTTCTATGTAATATACATCAGTTTTGAGTATTCCAGGGAAAATAGATTTAATTAATTCAGGACTTGAATATCGTAACTGGGTTCTTAACTTTCAGATATGATCAGAAAATGAATAGAAAATTTGCTTATATCCTTCAACTTGTACCATTTCATGAGGGCATTATAAATGAGTTACAATATTTATTATTCCATGCAGAAGTTTTTTGTGGAATCGATTCTGTATATCATAACCACTTATTAACTTGTGACGGATCAATACGCGTCTTTCCACTAACCCTCTGGGGAAATCTTTGGGGCTATGAAAAATAACAACCTTCTTTTAAGAAGAAAACGTGATATGCAAATTAAGTTTATTATATATAGTTCAGGTTCGCTTGCTAGAGGGGTTAGAAAGTTAGTAGTTAAAGGTGACAAAGTGAGATATAAATAGAAGAAATATGCGGTAGAAAGTTAGTAAGTTGGAGGGAGAGAATAAAAATTAGAAGGTGAAATTATAAAGATATTGAAGGATTACGCATTAAAAGTTAAGACTACCTACAGTTCAGGTATTAGTGACATTTATAGTACGTTTTGATATTTAAATTATTAAGAGGTCTATGCGGCAATTAGTTACATATCTAGCGTTTAAAGCAATATTAAGGTAGGAGATTAATTAATACAAAGTGGATGTGTAAATTATTAGAAGTATTCTCCAAAAACGCGAGTCTTGCCTCCTTACCTCTGTTAGCTAATAGGAAACATCCTATTTATTCTGATTCATTGATTTGTTTTTGAGTTAAAGTACTGAATAAATAATAAGAAATTATCATGTCGAATCATCCTTCACTTCCTCCTACACCTTTAACTGGGTCACAGGGTAGACGGGAAGGGGGGTTGTTATAAACTCACGGCTTAATTTTAACTTTTAAAGGTTTTTATGAAATTAACTTCATTTCACTGTTTTCAAAGTACAAATTAGAAATAGAAATTCGAAATTTATCAGAAAAAAATTGATGCCAAATAAAAGTCACTGTACATTTTTCATTTTTGATAAAGATGTAGTTTTAAGAAACATCTAAAAATTATCTACCTCTTATGTTGGTTTTAAGACGATTCTTGTAATTGAATCAAATTCGAATGCAGGATAAGCATAGTCTGATCCATGTTCTTTTACCAAGTTACAACTAAATAAAATAATTCTAAACGCCTTATCACACGTACACGTTTGGTGCAATTTTTATTCCAATTCGTGCAATTTTTACTCCGTTGCCATAGCAATGGCTTTAGAACAACTTTTTGCCAGTGAAGTGAGAAAGTTGCTCTAAATGAAAATTGCTTGAAATTCCAGCCAATGGGGTTCTTCGGCACCCTACGTCATAAGCAAGATGGCGGTAACGGCGGTAACTTCGCATGAAATATGGCGTAATATATTTTAATGATGTGCAATATTTTAACGGCGTATAATATTTTAAACAGAATGATGCTCCATTTCCGTTTACGCCCATAAACAAAAGCGCGAGCGAAATAAAAGAAATAATATTGGATGTTTGTTTTCGAAGCAGAGAGAAAAATCAGCGAGTAATGTTTCAATGTGGAGAAAGAACGTGGCTGATGTCAGAGCATGTCGTTTTGTTTACTGTAACCTTTCCCCCTCAGATTCGGCAAAAAGTTGGGCCAAAAAAATGCACGTGTGATACCGCCTAAGACTGTAGAACAGAGAATAAAACTTTGTAGCCAGATACATATTTCCAAAACTGTATAACAAATAATGACATAAAAATTAAATTACTAATTCGCAGACGATATCATATAGATATATTAGCTATCTAATCATATTTATGAAACAAGATTTTTCAAAATATCTTTTTTAAGTATTATTTAAAAAATATATATAGAGAGAGAGAAATATCTTTGTACAAATATACATATATTGTAAAATAATTACAAGAATATAAATAAAACTGTGGCTAATAACAATAAATAAATGATAATATTGTAGTAAAAGGCTTAGTAGAGCTAATATTTGCAAATATAATATATGAAAAGGGCATTGACATACAGTTGTAATTTTAATTCTAATGAACTTACAGAGCATTTGCAAGCTAGGCATATAAAACAGGGTTATGTATCGAATGGAAACTATATTTTAAGGAATAAGAGCGTTTGAAATGTAATTTAAATAATAAATATGATCCAATTATTTAACGATATTTAAATGTCTTGATACTTGTTATTTGTTTCTTCGCTAGTTGTTTTTACTAAAAATTCACACCAAAAGTTTGATGGGAGAAACTGAGGATCAGAATTTTATTCGAGCTTTCTTCCCCCCCCCATACGCTCTCTCTCTTTCACAAAGTTTACGCATGCACTGAACTCTATACACACTAGCGCCTCTCGCGACAAATATTCTCTTGTTATTTAAAAGCGTCACAAGAATTATTTGCACAACACTTAACACTATTGTTACCATGTAAACAATGAAAAATATTACACATTTCAAAGTGGGTTTCAAAATGTGTTGTAAAAATTTTTTTGAGAACTTGGATTAATTTCAGTGTTATTTTAAGCAAAAAAAATATTTCTATTCATTGTTTACAAATTTTCAGATTGCGTAAACTTGCATTCTAATTTCACTTCAAAGAAAGAAAAATTTTTTCAATTTGATTTTCATCGAGCTGTTACAAAACGTTTTCCCTTTAGAAATGTATCTAGCGGGTCAGTTATTTTAAATTCAATACCTCTCTTCTTTTCCTCTTATCACACGGCAGTTAAAATTTTAGTCTTCATTTTATTAAACAAAAATTCGCTGATGTTGGAGGAAACAATATTACTTAATTGTATGTCTTTGTCGTAATAAAGTTTTTTGTAGAATGTAAGTAATGTTTGTCATACTAGAATGTTGTTCATGTTATATATTTAATATTTATGGAACTGTGTGTGTGTGTGACTGTGTTAAGAATCTTACTCTTGTACTTATGAATATATTTTAAATCTTCGACATTGAAATAATAGAAATACTTTGTATACATAGCAATATAAAAAGAGTTTAAAAATTTTACAATAGTTTACGAATTCAATTCATTATTATGTCTCGTACAAAATATTTTAGGACTTGTCCGTTGTGTTTGATCCCATTAAATTCTTCTTTCGTAAATGAAACATTTTATTTTCTACTTTTAAGAAAGTAGCTTCTATTCGCTTTAAGTGTTCGCCAAAAAACGAAACAAAGTTTTTTAATAATATTTTTGACAATGGAGTGAACCTCTGAAACCTTCTCAAACTTTTGTGATTTTTTTTATTTGGTGGCAAAACAAAACAGGAATAGAGAAAAAAAGTGCTCATTAAAAAGGACAAAAAAAAAAAAAAAAAAAACACCATTGAAGAACTAAACATGGCGTTAATGTGGCTTTTCCATTAGAAGATAAACTACTACCTTAAAAGACCCAAGCAAGTAATTAGAAAAATAAAAGGAAGAGTGTTTTTATTAATTAGAGTAAAACGCATAAAAACAATAAAAAATATATTTTTATAATTTTGCAAGGAAATTATCTTTTAAAATTTTTCCCACTCGGTTCGTACCACGATTCCAAGGATGAGTCAGAAAATAAGTTTCCCGTGTCGACTGTGGTCGGAGTTGTATATGAAAGTCAAAATATAGAATGAGACATTAAAGATAAAACATAACTTTGTTTTTCCACATAAGTATCAAGTACATAGAGACATTTGCCATACCTCTTGATAAATTTCAAAAGGCCTTCCAGAAAAAATTCAGGGCTTGGCATACAGAAGAAGCGTTTAACGGCTATGGACGAACTACGTAACAGCAGGTGAACGCGAAAGACACCGATACACGATTACATAGATGTCAACCGCAATCAAGCAGATGAATTCGGAAAAAGTGGCCTGGGATTCTTAAGGGAACCAGGACATGCTCGGAAGTGTAAAATGCCACTAGTAAGACCCTTTGTTTATGAGACATATATCTTTTAAAATTTTCAATAGAGCTTAGATATTTTATGTTCTTAATAAAGATAATTTAATTATTCTGTAGAACTACAAAAATAACTTTTTAGTTCAAAAGTTTTTTTTCCTACTTAATTTAAGTAATACATAATTTTTGAGAACTCATAATACATACTTATGCTTAGGTGCCATTTTTTAAAAAAGTATCGTTTTTTTCATACAAAATATTTTTTACACATGTATAAAACAATACACAAAAGACAGTGAACCTATTTTTTTTTAGTGAAAATTTAATATAGTTTCTTTAAAAAAAACTATGAAACTTTAAAATTTGGAAAACTTCAATTTTTCTGCTTTTTTTATGCATAAAACCATTTTTAAAAATTTAGGTACTATTTTAATAGAAAAAAATTTAGGTTCACTATATGCATAGGCATCTTGTATAGAAGTATAAAAAAATCTGGGATCTTATAGTGCAAAAGTTTTTTTTTTAATGTACCTAAATGCAAAAAAATATGCTTTTGAGAAAAAGTGAGAAAAACTAAGGGTCAAAAGGGACATGGTCATTTGTTTACATTTTTATTTTTCATATTTTAGGGCTATTTTATCAACAAACATATAAGTATAATACATTTTTAGGTTCAGAAAAATATGCACTATTTTTTAGAACTAAAATTGAAAAATCGATTTTTTGAAAGTATATGATGTTCTGGTTCCCTTACATCTGGCGTTCTGTTGTTGGATGACAACGCGAGTCCACAATCGGCGCTCCCAACTTTTGGTTGGTAGCGCCTACACCATCCGCCATACAGTCCTGATCTGCAGAGCTGAAGTCAAACAAGCCATTAAACACTTCTTCCATATGCAAATCCCTGATTTTTCCCTGGAGGGCTTTCTGAAGCTTATCAAGCGTTATGATAAATGTCTCAATGTACTCGGTTGGAGGAAAATAAAGTTATCTCTCATCTTTAATGTCTCATTCTATATTTTGACTTTCATGCTCAACCCAGACCACAATTGACAGGGTAAACTTATTTTCTGACTCACCCTCGTAAATAGAGACAGGAAGGAATCAAACATTTTTTAAATAATAAGGGAAAAATTCCTCTTTTTTGATAGAATTAAATGTTACGAAATCAAGACACTCCTAATTGTCAATCAATAATCAATTGTAAATAGATTCATGAAATAGCTTTTATGTTACATATTCATTGCTACAAAGTTTTTTTTCTAAATCACTTACCCAATGACTAAAAGCAGCCTTTCTTTTGAAAAAAAAAACTTTGCAAGCATTGTTTCAAAAACAAATGCTTGTGGAAAGTAATATCACTTGATTAAGGGAAAACTCTTTTATTTTAAGAATTAATTTTTCTCTTCGGAAGATATGCGATAAAGTTAATTTTGATTGTATTTTGGTGACTGGGTTGTGGCAACAGTAAGATAAATGTCATTAGTTATTCTATTCTGTTTTTGCAATTTTCTTAAAACGAGAATTACGGCATTTTAAATTTTGATACGCTTACTGGGTAATAAACATGTGTTATTCCACATGTGTAGAATTCCTACAAGTTATTTTTTGTCTTCTAATGGATGATTGTACTATCTCACAAAATATAACATATAATGTTCAGATTTAAAGAAGCAACATTAAAATTGCTCTTTATATTGGAATATGTTAAAATTTTAGATTCATTAAATTAAAAATATATTTGTGATTACTTTGGTTTATAACTTTTGGTTTTTATATTTTTAAAATAGGAAGAAATTCTCTGAAGAGCTATAAGAAAATTCCAGTATAATTATTTCGAAGATTTAGAATTTAGAAAACTCTATCAATATCTTTTAAAGTGTTAGATGAGTAATTAGAGCTGGCAGAAGTTTTGATATTTGATAAAAAAAGATCTATGATATTTTTTTTATATTAAAGTATCATTTTAGCCCTAGTTGAATCCCCTGATTTTTTGGCGCCAAAGGAGTAACTGTGTTTTTAAAATTGATAACTTGCGCTAGATCCTAAGCACTCAGCTTTCTTGCAAAAGTTGCTAACTTGACAATAAAATCCTAAAAAAATTGGCGTTAAGTTTTTGTTGCCAATTTAGGGGTTTCTACTAGGAGTTAACCTAGAATTAGATTCTGGCACTAATTTGATATCAGTCCGATACGCGCCAAGTCGTTGATATTCGATAAATTGGGAGATAAAATAACAATGTGGCTATCTCAAATTCGAGTGTTTGGTACTGTGGTTACCATCCTTATTTCGTTTGTTATAATTACTTTTTTATTAGTTACTTTTTTTTGCGGTAACCCTATTAATTTCAGACGATTTTTATTAGATTTCATTCTAAATTTAACCATTTCCATACTTTACATCATCTAGATCATAGGTTCTCAACGTGGGTGATAACGCCTCCTTGTGGGCGTTGGAGGCTTTCAAGGGGGTAGTAAAAGACCCAAAGAAAATTAGGGGGCTTTGAGATGACACGGAGGGGTTTGGGCAGATAAAAAAGATTAAAAAAAAATGCTGATTTACTAACAAAAGTAAACTTGTGTGTGTGGGGGAGGGGGGGTCTAATCGGCATCCCTCTCTCTCCGTCATGCACGTCTCTAGGTGTGTGTGGGGGGGGGAACAAAACATCACCAACAAACTCCATAATAACAATTAGTTTTATTTATTCCTTGAACACACACTTAAACAATCACAAGTGAAACTACAAGAGGAAACCTAGGAGTGATATCTAAAGCGTTGTCTATTCTTAATACCCAACTCTAAGTAAACCCGACTACGTGAAATAGATAAGGAGAACAAGCACTAATGAACCGATAGCTAATTCTAATTCTACTATCTTAAATCTTCAATTTAATAATTTAATCTAAGCACAACTACTTTCTTAACTCGCGCTAGGTTTGTGAATGAAATATTCCAATATTCGCACTTACGTAACGGCTCCCGACTCCTTCTATCTTACATCTACAAAACCTATATATATATATATATATATATATATATAGACTTTATATAGTCAAACTAATTTACATATCACGTGTTCTTGAAAGGCTGTGAATTGATGTGAATGCTAGCCCCAAAGTTTCCCCAAGAGGATTAATAGGAAAAATATCGCGAATAGATCCGTCACAAACTTTAATACTGTTTACCTTATGTTGATTGTATATATTTAAATCATTTTTATATCACATGTGTACGAAAATTGACATA
The DNA here is from genome assembly GCA_019973975.1 of Trichonephila clavata. NCBI lineage: Eukaryota > Metazoa > Arthropoda > Arachnida > Araneae > Nephilidae > Trichonephila > Trichonephila clavata. Next base: position 17,995 of record BMAO01034258.1, on the reverse strand, counting down.
TTTCGGTAGTTCGGGAAGTGGATGAAAAACTTAAAGATTATATTACATTCAGACCTGCATTAAATTGAATGATATAGTGCTTTTTAATTTCTGTAGTGCACGGGTTGTCTTTGTCTGTGAAAAGTAGGAAAAATGTTTCGTCCACTGCATTTCCTTATGTATATTATCCAAGTAACATAATTAAATATGTTAACCAGAAATTAATGTGATTCTTTAATGGCTGAAACTGTCGATTTATATTTATTTTGAAAGCTATAGTTTATTATGAATTACTTCGTATCGTCAAAACCCCTACCTGTCTTTATAACAGATAAGCTAAAACTTTTATTCCACTCTTTTAATGAAGAAATTCAGTAGCGTTTCAATTTTAATAATATCCTACCTATAACTAAAATATATAATATTACACACATTTAAATATATTTCTGCCCATAGCTATTTCAGATTCGCAAGTAAAAAATTGGGACTTTAGAGAAAAATTAAATTAAAAAATATATTCTATAAGTAGTAGGATATTTTTTAAAACTTGACTCTTGTTTTCAATATGTAATATGTACTCTCTTATTTCTCTAGAGTGAGAGGGAGCGGTATCAAAATATTCACTAAAAAGAAGGCGGTATCGAAATATTTACTAGAAAAGGGGGTGCCTGTTCAAAAAAGGTTGGGAACCTATGATCTAGATTGCAACTTTCGTTTTCTGTCGTTTATTCGAACATGATATTTCGGACATTATTGGTAAGTACCAGGGTCTTTTTTAAAAATAATATAAGGGCTCCACTTTCAAATTTATGGGTCAAAAGGATTTCCGAATTCATACTTTTTGTCTATTTTGTTTTTTCTAAGAGAGTTCAGTTTTTTTAGTTCCCATTCTCTTAAGATTTCACTCATTTCGGTCATCATGAATGTGACAAGTGTGGCAGTGAACTGAAAATTGTTTACAGACGGGATTATAAGAAATTTGACGGGCGTATGTTTTATTACAGATCTTACGGTGCAAATTAGCGCTCCCACAGTTGTGATTCTAGCAGGCATAATATTTCTTAATTGGCAGCAAAAATTGTGGATTTCCTTTTTACTTTAATTTTAATTAATGAATTTTTAAGCGTTCCTCGTTAAATGAAATTCGTAGGGAATTCGGAATTTTTTCCGTAAAAATAGCTACATTTTGGAATTTGAATCGTAATTTCATTTTAGTAAATGAGTCCACTTTACAAATATTTAAACATTTAAACTTCCTCTTCTAAATGAATTTAATCGTATTCTATGATAGTTTTCATAAAAAGGTGAGGGAGAGATTACATAAAATTAAAAGATTATATAAAATTTGCTCTATCTCTATTCGTAAACATAAAAATAAATGAAACCGTAGTAATAATAGAATGAATAAATGTGACACTAAATCTAATTTAGATCTATATAGGCTAAACATAACTTTTCGCTTTAATGCTTACAAAATAAAATATTGACCATTAATGCATTTTAATAAAAATTATTTGAGGATACTTAACCCCCGGGAACTGTCATGAGCTTTCGTTTCTTTTTAAATTTCACCATGTTAACTATAGCTGTTCATTCGTGTTAACACAGAACACTCCATTCCTATTTTGCGCCATTTGTGCCAATTGAATTACGTATGGCCATTTATCTCATTAGTAACATATTTCCTAAATTAGCTCTTGCCTCGATACACATATCTAATTCAAAATTGGAAATGCGATTCATATTTCGAGAGAAATTAAGCCGACTTGCGATCCTTAGTATAAGCAATTGGATGCAGAATCAGTTTCTGATCGCACATAAAGGGAATATTGGCTTTTATTTCAATTAAAAAAACTTGATCCATTAATGTTTAGATATAAATAGTATATTAAATTATATTAAAAAAGATTGGGTTGTGAATTTTTTTGACCATGGGGGTCAAGAGATACTTTTTTAAATTATTATTCTGAAAATTATTTTTTGAACGTCCAAATATCGATCATAAAATTTTCGGTACTTTTCCGTTTCACCGGTGCAAATCTCGCCAAGCAGGCTTTATTGGCGACAACACACAATTTTCACATAAAAAATGTGTGACGGATCTATACGCGATCTCCTACTAATCCTCTTGGGTATTCTTTGGGGCTAGCAAAATTTATCAATCTTCTCCTAAGAAGAAAACGTGATATGCAACTTAAGTTTATAAAAAGTTCTAGTTCGTGAGTTAAAGGGGGTTAGTGAGCTAGAAATGAAGAAGATTAGATAACAGAAAGTTAGAAGGTTAGAGTTTAGTTAACTAGTGGTGACAAGAGAGATACAAGGTGAAGATTACCATAAAGGGTTAGAAAAGCTTTGCAAAAGATTAAATATGGGAAGTTGTGATTGGTAAATTAAATTGATTAGAAGAGTGCCTAAGTTCAGGTATTGTCACCTTCCTATTACGTTGATGTTTAAAGTATTAAAGTGCTTAAGCGGACATTAGTTGCATATCTACTGTGTAAAGTAATATTAAGGAGGAACTATTAGTATAAAGTAGTTTAGTAAATGTATTCTCCCCAAACACGACTCTCGTCCCTTCCCTCTGTTTTCTGACTGGATCATCCTATTAATAGGGTTGCAGTAATTTGTGTTTGAGTCGGTTAAAGTGATGTTGTTGTTGGCGTATCCTTCCCGAAGGGAAAGAATGAAAGTTGCCGGAGCCTGTGAGACTGGTTGGACTTCTTAACGATGGATGGCGACACCACCTATCTCCACCTCCACAATTTAGGCATGGAACTGGAGGAGAGGGGAATATCCTCCAGCCGCCAGCACTCGTGGTTTCTGCTGCGACCACCTACAAGACTTTCGGATTCACTGATTTAACGAGCATGTACTCCGTGTGTACTCGGAGGATTTTGGTGGCATCGGACATCGAACCCTCCGGTCTGGAATCCGAGGCTCTATCCTCTAGGCTACCCACGGCCCTGATTAAAGTGATAAATAAAATAATTGGAAATTATCATGAAGAATAATACTTCAATTCCTTCCACATCTTTAGCTGGCTCACAGGATAGATGGGAAGTTATTACAAATGTTTATTCTCATTGGTTTTTCATCTAGTTTGTTGTTTTTAAGGCTCCCTAGAGGGAGTCTGTAATCCCTGCACAGCGCGTCCCCAGGTGGCGGATCGGGGAATGCCTCTATTAGTTTTCCAGTAGGTGGTAAAAGGGAATTAAAATACCTTCCACACGGACCAACAGGTATCCGCGATCTTCCGCGCCCAAGTGGTTCCTCATCTAAAGAGAAGCTGTATAATACCCTTCGCCATGGACCAGCCGCGACTTGTTTTAAAAATGTGGCGGTAAAAGTTTACCAGAGCGAGAATATTCAGTTTGTCGATTGTTGTATCATTTTTAGCGACTTTATTGCTTGCACTGGCGAAAAGGAACAATACAAATTTTCTTAAAATATCTCAAATAGGAATGAGTGCACGTAATTTATTTTCTAATTTAAAATATAATGCAATCAATCAGTATTAATTGAATTAATTAATATTTTCAGAAATTGATTTCCATTTCAATTTGAAAGTTTTTTCTTAAATTCAAGATATCCAGTATTTTTAGAATCGTCGATGTTTTTTTATATAAATGAAACATATTTTTCTAAAGATATAAAATTCGATTACTTTAGGTTTTAAGTGTTGTTTTACTTATGCAATACGTTATACAAAGTGTCGTTTTTAGACTTTTATACAAAGTACTTTCTGAAAAAGTTCCGACGTGTAGAGGAAGAGAAATTATCCAAGAGTTGTTCCAAAGAGATCCAAATATAAAGTTGTCATTCTTTTAATACAAATCTAAGAATTTTTTAACAATTTTATTAATTAATTGCATATTTTTTGTATTTAGAGATTTAATAAAAATAAACTTTTAGGGAGAAAAAAAATGTTTCTGATATCTATTTCCAAGGATTTAAGCATAAATTACTCTTATAACCGTTGACTAAAAACGTAAATATTCCTTTTTTAATTTCACTCATTATGTTTGTAGTTTGAGTAGAATTCTACATAAAATAAAATAAATGTGGTTAAGTTTTTAAAGTCTAAGAAATATTTACTTTATTTTAATAAACCTAAATATTTTTCTTACAAATTTCTTCAAAAAACTTTGCAAAATTGAGCATTATGTTTTTGTTAATTTCGGAAAAGAGATAAATGCTCAATAAATGAATAAAAATGGCTCTAAAACCCATAATAGGATAGAAAAAAATATTTACTTTTCTTTTTTTCCCTCCCGATTTATAGAACGTCGTAGAAATTCAGAAAGCATGCGGTTTATGTAAACATCTCGTCTTTCAGAACAAATTTATGATAAAAAATAGAGAAGCCTATATTTCCGTTTTAATACTTTAATTCGACGTAACACTACAATTACACGAACACACGGAACATAAAACGAATAAAAATCTAAAATAGATTTAACTAAGCCTAATTTAGAACATCGAATTCGAAATCATCCTTTTTATTACAAAATCAAAACAAATATACAGTTCCTGGCGCATGTGTGAAAGGATAAGTCAGTCATTGTTGGTAAGAGTGTTGCCAGATAGAACAGTATACATAAACTACAAAATAATTCTTGCAAATTTACTTTGTTTTATGATTTATAATTTCTTTAAAAATATTTATACTGCAAAAAATGTAATGGCAACATTTTTCTCGTTTTTTAACTCTTGAGGATTTTATTTTCTAAACAATTCAAGCACAAATAGCCATTCTTCTTATTTTCGAAATTCGATCCGTTCAACCTGAAACAGAATATTTTTCTTTCTGACCAAATTAGTTCCATCTTTCAGCGACTGTCATCAATTCGGAAAAAGAGAGAAAGAAAGAGAAAATGCGGGGAAATATCAATACTTCGGCCGTTATCCAAAAAATATCCCTTTTCACAATAAATCAACAAAGAAATATGATGCTAATGTAATTTTTATTCCTTTCATGGTTTAAATTCATTTCTCATTGAGGATACAATATTTAAAACAAAGAATTGGAAGTAGAAACTTTAACTTTTTCAAAAGCTTTGTAATTTTCTTAAGTAAAAGAAGAAATATAACAATGTTTAGATCAGATCAATTTTTTTTCAGAGGGAAAGTTGTACCTTCAATAATAATGCAAAAAAAAAAAAAAAAAAAAAAAAAAAAAAAAACACCTTGAAATATATATTTACCTATTAAAAAAGTAAATTTTATAATAAATAATCCAACCGTTTTAAGTTTATTTTCTTACTGCCTATTACATTATGATAATTTAAGTTAAAAATATTTCAAACATATATTTTTCTGGTACTTTTTCCTTTCGTTCAGGGCAAATCTCACCAAGTAGGCTTTAATGGCGACAAAACAATATACACACAAAAAATGCAAATAAATGTTAGTTCTCATTGGTTTTTCATCTACTTTGATGTATTATGAAAATACGTTACTGATAAGAAAAGCAAAGCCTTGTTTTGAAAATGTGGTGGTAAAAATTTACCAATGGCAATATTCCTTTTGGCTTCGATTGTATTATTTTTGGCGACTTTATCGCCTATGCCGGCGAAATGGAAAAGTGCCATTTATCCATAGGCGCTTTCTCTGTGAAATTCGGATATGTTCCTAGTTACGAAAGTAGACTGATAATTAGGTTATTGTATTTATTGACAATTTTTGATGGGAAACTATTATAAAATCTAAATATTTTGTGTAATTATTTTGCAAAATCAGATACACCAAAATAAAATCGAGACGTAGAATATGAGTACATGTGAGTCCAATATTTTCTAACATGGAAAACCACGGGCAAGTGCTAATAAGTAACAAATCAGTAAATAATGATTATTTGGATTGTTATTTTATGTCTTTTCTTTAGCACATCAGATTTCTAAATAGATCATGACAAATTTTTTAGAAGAGCTATTAGATTTAATACGAAATTGGTTATTCGTATCAATAGTTGGATTAAGTCTGATTACACATGATAATTCAGAAATTGAAAATACAGACCTATTTAAAAAAACAGTTCAGTTTACATTTAGGCGTTTCTTACGAACCCTTTTATTGGCTAGCATTAGTTAGAAAATATGGTACTTATCCGCTTCGTTGGAGCAGACGATGAAGTCACTAAAAATAATACAACCGATGCCAAATGAAATATTCCTGCTGGTAACCTTTACCACCACATTTTCAAAACAAGTTTTGGTCTTTTCTTATCAGTGACTTATTTTTCATAATACATCAATAATGTATGAAAAAAAGTAATGAGAACTAATATTTATAAATATTTTTATTCAGTTTTGTGTTGTCGCTAATCATGCCAACTTGGCGAGATTTGCGCTGGCGCAACGGAGAAGTACCGAAAATATTTTTTATTGGAAATGTATTGAAGTTCAGATAATCAAAGAGATGAAATTGATAAAAGATACAAAATCAATAATTGTATGTTGTGTGTGTGCTGTTATCATTATTTTTTTACTACAAAAACTGTAATGATAATTTAGATTAGGTATACAATTAAAATGGAAATTGAATTTATATTTACATTTTGTGGGATCAATTATCTATTCTCAATAAGAAAAGAGAAAACATTTAAGAAAATTGAACATTCCATTTATTTTTAACATAGGTATGTGGATATTGAAGCCTGCCTGTGTTCTTATTTTCAATTACGAATAATTTTATTTTTTCAATGCGAAATTTTCTGATATAAATACTTCTTTCCTGAAATGTGCATAAGTAAATTAGAGGAATAAATCATTTTAGACTGTCAAATATCATCATAAGAATAAAAAAATAATTTTCCAAATTCCTTTCCTTTTTACTTTTCGGAAGCATTAATATCGTTCTATTCTAAGATTCTCTATTCAATGAATTATTAAAAATATTTATATCAAAATGAAAAAGAATTCTGATTGCAAAAGTTCCATCTTACGACAAAATAATAACAAAAGAGGAAAGAAAGCATAAAAAAGACTAATCTAAATTAAACTTATAAAATAAACAAACAAGAAATGTTATGAAAATATTTTTGGAATAAAAAAATCTTTTAAAAGGGTGTAGATTTAAGATTTAATCACACACACACAAATATCGACGGAAAAAACAGCGAAACTATCATGCATATTACCTTTCAAAATCTATTGAAAAAAATTCAGTAGAAAAACTATTAAAGGAAAGAATTTTAATAAAATCAGTGAATGATGTAATTTTAATAATTAATTAAAGGAATTAATGAATTTTTAATTTACACATTAAAGGTTTTCGTCTTCCTTCGTTAATTTTTTGATGAAACACTTTTAAACAGACTTTACTTCGATATTCTTCGCTTATAACCAGTTATTTTTATCATACATACATAATCTTGTTAAAAAAGGAGTTTTATATAAAGTTCTAATTTTAATTACTTAAGATATATTCATTACTTCTAAGTGACAAAAATAAGTAAGTAAAAAACAAATTTTGCTTATGATTGTGTGAAATTATCTTATTTACTATGGAATCTATATTTTTTAAAAAAGAAACCGAATAGAATGCGTAATGATTTTCTTCCATGTTAACTTCCTCATAGAAAACGTTTAAAATTTAAATTTCTTTTTAAGACTTACACACACGACAGAGTGAAATAAAACCATACCAATAGTCAAATACTTTTCAACGGTTCACAACTCATATATTACCTTAATTTACATTTAAGCAAATAATTCAAATACTGGGGAAAAGTCTAAAGCCATTTTTTTTTGTAGGGAAATTTTCAAATGTTTGCTTTTTAATTTGAATTTCTCCCTGTAATACTTAAGACAGGAAATATTTCTGTGATTACATCTTTCTGTTGAGCTCTGAGGTTTATGGATTCAACAAGAGATATCGGATATACCTGTATTTATTCAATTCCTGCTATAGCTCACTCTATGTCTATATATCTAATATATAAAATTCTCCTGTCACAGTGTTTGTAACCTAACTCCTCCGAAACGACTTGACCGATTCTTCTGAAACTTTGTGCGTATATTCAATATGTCTGAGAATAGGACGTAAACTATTTTTCATTCCGATATTGCAATTAGTTGAAAAGATATTCATTAAAAACCTTAAAACGCGCAATTGTCTTACCCTGTGTGTTGTTTATTTCGCCCTTTATTTCGCTTGGCGTCGAAAATTGGTTTCACACCAGATGTGACTTTTCTCTGTTTCACCGTCCAAATCACCCTGCCCATGGGTTACACTAGCAAAAGGGGTGTCTATAACAAATCAAAAATCACCAAATTTGGCGAGTGAAAAGTTTATTTATTTATATTTTTTTTACATATCTTTAATTCAAAAATGCATATATTGGATCCGTTTATAAAAAAATATCAAAAATATTTGCAAAAAACTTAATTGCTTTTACTTCGTTATCATTATTTCAAATAAATGACACGAGATCAGTTATTGCCATTTTGCTTCAGATAGTTCTCACGTTTAGTTAATTAAGTGATCTCATATAAATCAATAGTTGGTTAAAGTGTAGTATAGGGGGGAGGGCCTTGGCGATGTCAATTAGCGACCAAAATCGATCGCCAAGATACTCTACTTAGCGAAAAATGTCCGGAAGCCAGAATGAATTCGTTTTCTCAACATAATAGCTGTATAAAAATCGCCAAATCCAAAGAAAAACCGCCAATTCCAAAGGCACTACATTATACTACACTTGAACCCAATAGAATTCAAAACGTGTCCCAAGCTCCCACCAACAGCAACTATTGTGTTGCCTGTATAAACCATTTCTGTATGTTTTCAGACATTTATGAGTTTTTATTTATTATTTATTAGTTTATTTATTATTAAACGACAGTTAATAAAACTGTAATACTCAGTGCGCGCAAAATTTTCGGGAATCATTTTCAATTAAAAGATAAATATATACTTATTTTATAATTGTGAAAGGTATAGGTAAAATAATAAAAGAATAGATACATTATCAGTATACTGTTTTCTAGCATTAAGTACTTCAATTTGATCTATTTGTGTGTTTTGTACAGTGAACAATGCCAGTCAGACGCAAAGGGTTTGATTTGGGCCGTCGAACGACTAAATCTACAGCCATGCGAAATAGAAGAGCTCAAAGAACAGGCGAACAAATCCAACAGGATAATGAAGACGTGCGTGTGAACATGGCGCAGTTGTGTGAATTGCAATCACAAGAGGCACGAACAAAATCAACAAAGACGATCAGAACAAAGACAAGCGTGTCGATTCTTATTTGACATACGCAGAGCAAATGACCAACAACGCCAACAAGTACATCGAGCATTTACATCCGATTCATTCCGTCGTCTAGCATTCGAGTATGAGCCCCATGTTAAATATTATGCTCATTCGAATGTGGAAATTGGTGATATGGACAAGGAATGTCCGAATTGTAATGCGCTTAAATTTAAAAATGAGCCAACCGGGATGTGTTGCGCGTCAGGAAAAGTGCAACTACCAGAACTTGAAACACCACCTGAACCATTGTCACGTCAATCCATGTTTAACGTGCGCTAATGAGATCAACGCTTGCTTAAAATCATCGCCAATGTGGCGTAATGTTGAAAAAGCTACAGCTGAAAGTAAATACGCGCGTTCAAATGCTTCAAGATCCATCCGCTGAAACATTCTTAAAACAACTGTTAGATATCGGCGAGGGAAAAGTAGCTGTATATGAAAACACTGGATGCATAAAATTGCCGACCGATTTCTGCACAATCATTAACTCGCAAAATGCTCTCATTGACCAGATATTTCCCGATATACACATACAATACTTGAATCATGAGTGTCTGACAAAAAGAGCAATTTTGGCAGCAAAAATGTGGACGTCAACAATTTGAATTTCAAGATACATAGTAGTTGATTCCAGGGGACTTGATGTCATACAAATCTATCGATACAGTTTGCGATACCAACGAAGCTGTAAATTATCCAGCAGAGTTTTTGAACTCATTGGATTTGCCAGGCTTGCCACCGTACCATTTACAACTGAAGGTTGGATCTCCGGTTATTCTACTTCGTAATTTGATCCCGCCACGGCTGCGCAATGGCACGCGATAGTCATTGAAAAATTGATGAAACACGTCGTCGAAGCAAGCATTTTGAATGGCAAGTTCGGAGAAGATGTATTACTACCACGAATCCCTATTATTCCACAGATGTGCCAATTGAATTCAAACGAATTCAATTTCGAATTAGATTGGCATTCGCAATGACAATCAATAACTCTCAAGGCCAAATGATGTCCGTCGGTAGCTTAGATTTGGGCACACCGTGTTTTTCACACGGACGTGCATGTTCTCGCGTGGGTAAACCATCAATTTGTTTGTGTTGGCTAAAGATGGACTCACTAAAAATACCGTACACTCTATTGCACTAAGAGACTGATAAAGTTATTTTTTAATTGTCATAATTTGTGAAAGTGATGTAATTTAAAATTTATTAGTTAAAATAATAGAAGTACAAAGAATTCAAAAAATGAATGTTTGGTGTTTTGTTACTTTTACAGGCCCTCATCGTTCACAGCGCTCCATTCCTCTTTCAGTCATATACCACATCCCCACACACTTACAATGAGTTAGTTAATTTTTATTTGACGACCAAAATATTCTCTAGAAATAATTTACATGGCAAAACAACGTTTGCCGGGTCAGCTAGTATATATATATATATATATATTATTCAAATTTTCAATCGTTAGTAAAATACTTTCTATTCATCCAATCAAGTTCAAGTAAATATTTTTAAACTTGTACTCGATAACACTTGATGTTAATACAGTTTTTTTTCAAATTTTAATTCATTAATTACCGGTTAATTAATTAAATTAAAATAAAATTACCGGTTTACGACAACAACTTAGATTCATCTCTATTGTTGTAACAATGTAACTGTTAAAACAATGACAAAAGTTGGTGTCGAAAACCGGTTTTTCAGCCAAACTAGCTAAACGGGTGTGTATTGTTACAACAATGCAGACAAATCATGCTCTTTTATTAATTCCTATTATTTGTTCACTCTCACCCTATATATATATATATATATATATATATAGCAGTAAATAAATTAAAAAGAAGACTAATAAATCCCAAGAATCTTAAGATCAGACCGGAAGATATATATATATAGGGGGCGAGCGGGGCAAGATGACGACGAATGCCTTAATTTTTCCGTATTCCACTAAGTAGCAACATCAAACGAACACTACTGGCATTCCTTTTGGCCGTTCGTTAAACAATAGTATAGACACGCTGAAATCGCCATTTTTGTGTTAGTTGTGAAGCTTTGATTGTTTTCCGCTGCCACGATAAAACTTTTATGTATGTGTAAATAAGCTCTGCTACACAGATACAGGTAAGATATATCGTTTCTCTTTTATATTTATGAGTAACTTGGTTTAAATACAACCTACTACCATGAATAAATGTTAATTAATTGCCTTCCTTCATGGTAGTGAGAACGAATATTTTTAAACAGACAGTCTGGGGCAAGATGACGATCCGAAAAAAGGGGAAAGATGACGAGCTCGTCATCTTGCCCCGTGTTTCGGAATTTATGAAACTAACTATTCAATTAAATCCCGTAAACACTTGTTTGTATGTGTGTTTGTTCGCCCGACTTGCGCTTCCATCTCTTCTGGGGCTAAGGGTTGCATCGGTTCAGGAAAGGTCTCGTTCGAAAGGGGGTGACCAGAGGAAGGCATTTTTGCCATCCGCTAAGCTCCCCCCTAAAGAGGAAGGAATGTAACAATAATTTGTTGCTTTAGAGCAACTGGCTTTTACCTGCCACCTTTTCTGATTTTTTGCGAGAAAACGAATGCTTTCTGAACCTGTAGAAAGAGCCCCACCAGGAACTGTAGGCCACTATAGTGATAACGGCTGTTACAATGAGGACGCGTTTTTCTCTTTTTTGAAACACATTTATCTTCATGTGAAACCAATCAAAGAATCTCCTACTCTGTTGATTTTTGACAATCACAAAACTCATATAACTTTGCAGGCTATCTTATATTGCAGATCGAAAAACATCATCATGGTTGGGTTGCCACCCCACACGTCACATCGTCTCCAGCCCCTTGTTTTGTCATTTTTCGGCCAATTAAAACGTACTATAGTCAAGCATGTGACAACTTTATGGTCACTCATCCAGAACAAACTATCACTGACAAAAATATTGGTGAGGTTTGGAGCATCACTTACTTCAAAGCAGCTACAGTTGGAAATGCCGTTGAAAGGGTTTAAAGAATGTGGGATCGAGCCTCATAATCCTCTAGTGTTTAGCGAACATGACTATGCTGCGCCAGAAACTCCTAACCATGATGCTGTTGGCGATGAAACTGAGAATAATAGTGCTAATCCTCAGACCCTGGTAGTAGAAAACCAACATATAAACCCTCTCGAAAAAGTAGGACTTATGGCAAATGCTGATTCCGATGCACCAAAGAAGCTTGATAGTGTTTTTTTTATTTCAAACCATTGCCTAAAACAACATAATGTGAGAAAAAACGCAAAAGCAAAAAACTTACAAGCACACCTGTCAAAGAAATGTTAGAACACACACACACAAAGGGAGAAGCAGAAGGAAGAACAGGAAGTTTAAGAAAAACAGAGAAAAGAAGCTCGCGTGAAGCTAAAAAAGGAGTAAAAAAAATTCAATTTAAGTTCCTGTAGGCCTAAATTTATAAAATCCAGGCCAAACATTCCAGTTGCGTCAACTTCAAAGGACGGTGTTATAAGATGTCCTTCTTGTGAAGAGGAATATTGTAACCTCCATCATAAGAATGGATCCAGTGCTGTAAATGCCAAGAGTGTCGGCATGAGGAATGTTCCAATTATGAAAATGGCATTTTTATTTGTGATTATTGTTAGGTACACAACTAAATGCTTCAACATTATATTACAATGCATTACGCTTAGTTTGATACTTTGTAAGATGTAAAAGCACAGTTATCATTTGTTAAACCATGTAACATACTCAAAAGATAAAATATGTTCAACTTTTTTCAGTGTTGTCATCTTGCCCCGAGGCCAAAGTCATCTTGCCTCAGTACTTGGGCAAGATGACGATTTGTTAAGGTTAGGATAAAATAAAATTGTTCTTTACTTCTTTTATTTGAAAAATTAAATGGTAATATATTTTAATACTGCAAAGGACTACTCTAACAGTTCATGTAAAATTAATTTTCATATCCTCAAAAATAAATTAATAAACAACAAAAAATTGTTAGCATAGTCATCTTGCCCCGGTCTCCCCTATATATCTTGCTCAAATTTTCAATCGTTAATAAAATACTTTCTATTCATCCATTCAAAGTAGAAATTGACTTAAATTTTTGTTATTACTTGTTCTATTGTAAGCAAAATAATAATAATTTCTGATTACAGAAGAAAACACTCGTAAATTCAAAAAAAAAATCGTGCGATAATGCGCCAAAATTTCTCATGGTGTTAAAATATTTAAAAAAATCTATGATTCCACCTGAGTCTTTTTTTTTGAACGATAGATAAGATAGTTAAAAATTAGTTTTCAGACAGGTATAGGCAATTGTTTTAGCTTGAAGGCCCCATTGCGAAAGCGAAAGATACCGTACGACCGCACCTTTTGAAAACGATTGCATTCATTAGTTAACTTTGCATTCCAGAAATGGTATAAATTGTACTATAAAAATCAATAAATTTAAATTAAACAAAATAGAAGATTTTTATTCAATCTATTTCTCGTGCTAATATCCTACTTCTTGCTATAAATGACACTTAATTTTAGAAATTTTAAGCAAACAAATGTAACTCATTACATTTTTCTACAAATTTTTTGATATCAGGAAAGAGATTGCTTGTTGAAATTCTCATCACTGTCTTCAAGTTTATATAAACCAACTTACATGTACAAACCAACTTACTTTTGTTGAGTCGACATAAGAGCCAGCTGCTCTCAAGTCCTGCTACAGTTCTTCATTGTTTAAAAACGCGCGGGCTCATGGACTTGATCTAGATGTTTCTGTCAGTCAAATGGGATAAGAAGCAACAACAACACTTTTGTTGATCTTCATGTAAGAAAAATTGCACACAAATATAAGTCGAGTTAAATATAAAGATTCTTTTCACTGCAAATTTCTTCATACATTGAAATTTTTAAGTAGACAAAGATTTTTAAAAGTTAATTTATGTTAAAGCATTCAATATTTTCTTGACGCTGTGATCTGACCTACCAGACAATACGTTCCAGCTGCAGCTTTTCAGATGCTGTATCAATATTAGCAGTAATGCGATAAGAGAGAAAACTGAATTTAAGCTCGATTTTCTTAAAACCTTGAACTTTTCTTGTGTGATCTCGTCTCCCAAACTCTGCAGATGATCTCTAATCTTAGCAGAAACACTTTCAGATACCTTGCTTTCCTGATAAAGGAATTCTGTTTTTCTAATAGTGGATTATACGAAAAGAATCTCAGTCACACGTGAAAGAAATATCAGTTCGAAGTGGATTTTCTGACTGACATGGGTGAACCGCAAAAAAGTTCTCCATGGGTCACTATTTGCCCAAACCAGTTTTAGTTATTTCATTTTAAGGTATCCGACTACCCTAAAATTGTGAATTTTGCCAGAAATTGACAATTTTTTATGATTTTATTTTATAGGCCATCTTATTAACTTTATAAAAGTACCAAGCTCATTATTTTCCGTTCACTAAAACAAAAACTACAAGTGTTTTAGTAAAAGCAAATGCCATTACCTTAAAAATTTATTTATTTATTTTTTTATTCCTTGCTTAATACTTACTTCTGTGAGCCCTGTGTGATACTTTGTGGTGCACGGGGGTTTTACCATTGTTTTCAATAAAAAAAAATTACCTTAAGCAAAATGTCATACTTTAAAACACGATTAATTCGAAATGTGCTCTTTTGAAAATGCTCAAACAGGGCCAGTGATTACTGAAAAAGTTTTGAAAATAATTAATTGAATTTTTTTTGTATATTCTGTATCATAGTAGAAGTGTTTTAACCTTCAGATTTATCAATGACTATTACAAAATTTACAGTCAACATTTAAACAATGTCATATAATGACTGAGATAAAGTGCTCTAGTTTTTGTAAAAATTAAAATATCTCTTATCCTGAAGGTTATTTCAAAAATGAATAACATAGCAACACATCAGAATTGAAAATTGAAAATTTGTTCATAAATTTTTGGTACAGAATCGGCCTTGTTTATGTTATTTTTTGTCAATTTTTACCCATTTCCCCCCATTTTAGTAATAATAATTTATTTTTCTCTTCGTAATATTAGCATATTTTTTTTAAAAACGTACTAAGCAAATGTAAAAACCACAAAAAAATCTCCATATCTCCATTTAAAAAAAAATCGTCGCAAGTAGTTAGGTACCAAAAGTGCATTCAAAAAATGCTATGAGATTTCGAAGAATTATTCAGAGAAGTTTCAAATAAAAAGCATTTTCACACACACAACACAATCGTATTTTATAAAACTTACTAATTTTGAAATTGTAATGAAAACCTATATGTAAAAATTTTCCATTTAACTATTTTTCTTGCTCATACAATTAATTTTTTAACTGAAGCCATTCTATTTCTTACATAGTAATCCACATGTTAAAAAGTTTCATAAGCTACTTTTCAAGTTATTGAATTGTAGCAATCAGTCCAATAAATTAAACTTTTATTCCAAAAACTTTAATTAATCTTTATAAAATATCTATAACCACCTTTGTTCTTTTGAAGAATTTAACACTTATACACAGATCGATGAAAGCTGCGAATATTCCATTTATGTGATGTGTGTGGAATTTTTATTTTCCATTTTTGGTTCTGAGATTTTATTGGTCATGCGTAAGATATGTCATCTATCCAATTCATTAAAATGGCGAGTCTTTAAATTGAAATGGGATTGCTACAAGATCATGGTGGTAGACGTTTTAACGTGTCATATTATTCAGACAATATTTTGAGGAAAGTATCCTTTTTGTGTAAAAAAGAATTAGGTACACATTGAAAGAACAATGGCCTAATTCATAATGGTCATATAATAAATGAAGTCACGGATTTTCCCTTGAATTCAAAGCTGACATTAGAACTTGTACTTTTTGCTTACTTATAAAATCCAAACGCAAATTAAAATTTGATAATAGGTTAAAAGCAACCAAATATTTGGACATAAAATTTTTTTTTTTTGAAAATAAAAATACAGTCGACTTTCGATAATTCGAAGTTGGAGGGATGAATCAAAAACTTCGAATTACCAAGAAGGGTAGGAAAAAACTCCCAAAATACCCAAAGTTAAATTTTTTATAACACATTTAAATTTGAAACTATATATTAAAACAACAATTGTACGTATGTATAAAATTATTTTAAAGAATTTTTAAAAAGTATATATCATACAATATGAATATTATACAGAATTTAGAAGTCATGTATTAAAAAAATACATTTATGTATTAAAAACAATTATTAAAGAATACATACTGCACATATATATATAATTAATCTTTTTGACGAAAAAATCTGTTTAATCTGTTAAAGGTTACCTCAGACACTGTCCCCAACACCATTTGTTCTTCAAGACAGGATCCAGTCCGGCCTAAGCCCTATTTGGTGCTACATGCCGAAGTCACACAGATGAGTCTCAAATCGTCATGCCACTCCGACGCAAAATACACAAATCTACGCATCTCTTCTTCACAATTGACGACCATCCTTTCTGAACACATGTATAGCAAGGCCACGTGTTAAGCGAAAGATAGGAACAACTGACAACAGGTGTGATCGGTTTTTTGTCCACTTGAAGAAGGAAAGCAATAAAAGTGTCTTTTTTGCTTCAGAAACCAGTAAACACAAAGAAGAGGTGGCAGACTGATGGTCATCAAAGGGGCTAAGTTACAGGGTAGAAACGCAGAAACAATACAACACAAAACATGTAAGCTCCAACTTGTTTGCTACAGGACTCTGCATGATAGTGAATGTTCGAATTGTAAAGGACTAAAAATAAATTAGAGTTATCGCGTGTTGTAGTCTGATCAGCTGCAGATTTTATTTCGAAATATTGAGTGTACCAAAACGCATTGTTTTAGTTCGAAATATCAGGAGATTCTAGGGCTGAGCATATACTTCGAAGGAGCAAGAGGTTTGTATTATCGAAGGTTTGAATTAACTAGAGTCGACTGTATTTTTTTTCTCAATATTAAATGAAAACCTTTAAATCAAGCGCATTTTGTTAACCTATGTGCTTTATTATATTGTCAACAAATATATACACTTTTCAAAATACAGTATCTGGAAAAAAAACGAAAGTTGGCAACAGAGAGCGTATTAACGGATTTCTGGAACATGCGATTGCCTTTATCATGTGAGTGTGACGTCACAGTATTTTATTCCATTCACCAAAAACGGGTTTCCTATCAGCGACGTGATTAGAACTGCAATAAATTCAAATAATCACGATCTCGTTTTGGGCCCTTAAATAAAATAAAAATAACCCGACGAGACCGCAGATCTTTATTTCTAGTTACTTTGAAATACTTCTCTTTTTCCATTCCATAACATTTGTATTTTAAGGGCTCTTCAAATTAGATTCAAAAGGGGAAAGTAATCTCTGTTTATGAAGTGGAATCTAAAAGCCTTTTCAAATTCGGTCGAATGCTTCAAGATCTATCGATTTTATATGCTGAAATAAGCAATTTCGGTGCTAAAGTCACGTAAGGAACGTGCAATACGTTTGAATAAAAATACCTGTTCTCTCTAAACCGATGTGAAACTGAAGTTCTGTCGAAATATGGAAACGGTTTTATGTTACATCTTTCACTTGCGCGTGATTTAGCTATTTTTCCGGTCTGTGAACATTCAGCAGATTTTTCCTCTTTCTCTGAGATTTTTATCCCGCCGTTTTATGCAGAATTTATGGGAGGAAAAAATAGATGACTCAACTTTGAAGGAATGAAAAACACATGAAATATTTTCGAAATTGTGAATGAATATTCGTATAT
>BMAO01034257.1:27905-66780 GCA_019973975.1 Trichonephila clavata | reverse complement strand
AAACAAAAAAATTAAAGTTTACTATACAAAATACAATTTAATGTTAATATTGTTCTTATTTTCTCAAAGCAAGTCATCAAAATATGGTTGAACATATTGAACTCATGTAATTTTTAAAAAAATGTTGATAAATATTGATCATCTGAAATTTCTAGATCATTTAACCTAGATCTTTCTGAATTTCTGTTATTTTTTTTAAAGAAAATGGTTGCTTGCATAAATAAGTGCTTCCGAACTTGGCCACTATACGCGGTTTCTTAAAATGATAACATTTTAAGAAACCGATCTACGTATATGAATATGTATAAACATCTAGAGTTCCCACTTCAAAACATTTTTGTTTCAGCAAATAATCACAATAGATTTCAATTCCATGTATAACTTTTCCTCAACAATTATAATATCGATAGATAGAGGCGAAGTTAAGAAACGGAATAGTAATTCAAAATTTTTAAAATCAGAAAACATTCGATCGAATTCCATTTCTAACAATTTAATTTGGTGAGACTGTTCTGTAAATTTTAATTTAAGGGATTTAATAAATAGATTTTTTTTTAAAGCTTTCAAAGCGAGGCAAGTTTTCTCATTCTGTTTGTAATATGTTTTGTTTAAAAGCGTTAATATTATCAAATAGCATTGTAGCAAAAAGATTTTTGACTTGAAGTTTAAAGTTAAGTTGACTTGTAAGATCAACTGAGAAAGTCAGGTGCTTTACCCAATGTTCATCTTTTAATTCCGCACTTTCATAATTTTTATTTCCAAGAAAATGATTTCATCCAGCAACTTAAAAAATCGTTTTAACATTTTATGAATCAAAATCTATTGAGCTCATATGTAATATATTTGACCTATAAATTCACATTCTATATCATCCAGAAATGAAGCAAATTGTCGATGCCAAATTCTACATGCTCGAATATAGTTTACAATTTTACTAACTATTTTAAAACATGTCCAGTATATCCAAGTACAGTACTTGCTATGAAATAATACAATGCAAATGATCAAAATTACTATTACGATGCTGTTTTTGCTTGTTTCTTTTAATCTGGAAACTCCTTTAATAATACTGGTCATGGTAAGTGCTCCATCAGTTTCAAGACAAACCCACTTTTTCAAGGACAGTGAGTGAGTGAATATTAACGTCCCACTGTTCAGCTACACGAGGGCTTTTGGGGACGGTCCGCGTAATTTTGAACCATGGTCAAGTGACGCGGACGACACCTGAGCCGGCACCCCCCTCTCCTAACTACCACATCACACCAACGGGAGGACGTTTGAGCTCTCGACAGATTTTACGTGCATCGCTCCCCTACACAGCGGGCCTTCAGTGGTACTGGGCTCGAACTCATGACATGCTAGCCACGATCCGATGCCTAAGCCACTCGGCTACCGCGGCCACTTTCCAAGGATAACTTACACTTCATGAAGATTTTCAAAAGTGCATCAAAATAATGTATTACGCATAACACATAACTCGACCCGACTATAATTCTCGATTATTTCATCACCTATGCTGGCTACAGAATTTCAACTTAAATTACACTTAAAATTTTTTACTTGTACTGGGCATATCGTATTTATTCGAAACTAAGCCGCACCCCAAATTCTCAACAAGTTATTGTGAAAAATGAAAAATAGTATAAAATTTTTATCGATATCAAATTTTACGAAATTAAAATAAATTTTAAAGGAGAACTAATAAGCGAATTGTTTTTTTTTTATCAGTATTACAAACTTTTAATTACTTACGGGACCCCGTAATTGCTCCAAATACCCCTTCAACAAATTTCTTTCCCTTCGATTCTAAACCACACCCGATTTTCAGCAGCATTAACATTGGAGAAAAAAAGTGGGATTTAAATTCGAGTATATACGGTAATTCTTCCGCTTTAGTTAAGCATTCACTAATACATTCTTCTTCAGTAAATGGTTTCGATCTGTGCTTGCGATTAAAAGTGATAATATATAGTTTTTACTGCAGTTGTATTGTCTTCAACAAATTTAGGTGGCCGCGGTAGCCTAGTGGTCAAGGTAACGGACTCAAGTAATGAATTCGACACTTGTACCGCTGAAGATCCGTAACGCAGAGGGGGCCGATACAGGTTAAATATATCGAGGCTCAAACGTCCTCCCGTTGGTGTGGTATGGAAGTTAGGAGAGGGAGGTGCCAGCTCAGGTCTCGTCCTCGTCACTTGACCATGATTCAAAATTACGAGGTTCGTGGCCTCGTAATTTTGAATATATTGCAGTTTTCATTTTTTTAAAAAAAATTACGATTTTCATCTTTAATTCATCTTTTCCTACTCTGTTCTTGAAGTTTGATATTTTTTATTAAATAACTTTTTAATTTAGTATGTATCGATAACTCCAACACTTAAGCAGTAGACTCAAGAATCTCTAGCACAATACGCTTATTGCTGCAAACACTGTCAATACTTATGGTTCTCTCTTAGTCGATACTCATGCAACAATCACAAAACAGTTTCTTGTGGACTGGCGTTTATTTTTTACTCATAACTTCTTTTTACATTCGCATCGGAATTGCAGGGCATGCGCAGTTCAGGCAGCGTAATTGGGATTGCGCAAACACAGTTCATACATGCATTGCTATAAACACAATAACACACTCTACTCTCTTAATTACACAGATAGCGCTTCGTATGCCGTGAACTAACATATGAATAAAAACCAAAATCCACTTTCATCTACAAACGATTGAGTAAACATTGCACTTTTTCTCGGTCATCTTGGGGGTTTTAGATTTTAAGAAAATGAAACTTCAGCGACCTCTGACGTCAGTTTATTTTTATCAAAGCACACAATCTATAAACATATCTATCTAAATTTAAATATCAGAAAAAAGAAATTTTTAAAATCATTTTCATACTCGAAAGGGGAAAATTTAAACTTCGTAACAACATGATAAAATTTTAATTCATATGCAAGTATACAAATTGAATAATACTAATATCAACTGAATACTGACGATAATAAACATGTTCAATAGCTTAGGTTAATCCATTAAGGATTAATGAGAGAAGTAACTCAAGTTTTAAAAAGGAGTATTTGGAAAAAGGAAAACTTCGCATAAGGAGCCGAAATGATCAAGTAACACACTGAAAAGTTATTTAAAGATAAGATATTCATTGACTTAAAACAAGGAATGTGTAAGAATATTTCTGTTATAAGAATACATTTGGACGTATTATAACTGAATTATTTAAAAAGTTATAACATTTCATATCACAACTCTATAAAATGACACTTGTAGGAACTAGTAAGGAAAAAAATGAAGGTTAAATTGAAAATTAATTTCACTTCATTTTTGAACATTTCAGAGATGAAATATATGAAAATTAAGGAATTAAGTCCTGCTTGATATTTTACAGGTCCTGGATTTTTTTTGAGATACCATGTAAAAAAAAAACTGAAATAGAGTTATAAATAATTAAGATAGGATTTTAAAAAGAAATTAGCGTGCATACACCTCAATGTTATAACAGATATAAAAATCAAGTAATAAATAGAAGATGAAAAATACTGATAAAAATATGGAATCCATCTACTTAATGTATTTAGATGCTAATAGTTTATATGTTTGGGCTATTTCTGAAGAATTACCATATTTTGGTTTTAAATCATTGAAAAAATGTGTAGAAAATGTAACTAAAATACCAGATAATTCTGTAACGAAATACATATTAGAAGTTTATTTAAAATATCCAAAAAATTATGATTCCCATTCGAATAGTTCCTAAAGCAAGTTCATTAGTTTCTAAAAGTATATCTGAACAAAGTAAATCATTAATAAAATTATACATATATCATAATAAATATTATTCTCATTATAAAAGTTTAAAACGGTATTAGAAAATAGGAATTAAGTTAGAAAAGTACATCCAATGTTTTAGAGTTTAAACGGAAAGACTGATTAAAGAAATATATAGAACAAAACACTCGAAGACTATAAATGATTCTAAAAAGAAAAGAAAAATTCTAACTTAATGAATAATTTTATATTAGTCTAAGAATATATTAGGTAAAGATTTATTTTGTAATTATGAAAAAATTTGAAAATTAACCGTGGGAATCCAATTTTAAAGAAGGAACTATATTTATTGAAAATTTGGTAGTTTTCTCAACCTGTATAGAAACTAAACGTGATCATAGTTGAAAAATGATTCATAAAACAAAAGAATATTACAATATTTATCCTCCAGTTATTGGCCTCCTTGTAGAGGGGCCGATGCACGTTAAATATGTCGAGGCTTCAAACGTCCTTCCATTGGTGTGGGAGGGAAATTAAGACAAGGGGGTGCCAGGTAAGGTGTCGTCCTTATCCTTTGGGCATGGTTCAAAATTATTAGGTCCGATGCCAAAAATCCTCTTGTAGCTGAATAAGGGTTGACGTTAATATTCACTCTCTTTACAGTTATTAGAGGTATTCAACTGTTTGTGTGTGTGTAATTCTATGAACGGTTTTAGAATATCACCATAAAGCTAATAATATGTTGTACAATAATAGTATTCAGTGGCGCACACAAGGGTGTTGTCCTGGGGGTCTGGTACTCCCCAAAGCCCTTGAGATTTTTTTCGATTGATGATAATCCTATGTATATATATATATAACGTAAAATTTAATTAAGTACTTGTAATTAACAATTTATTTTATTAATTAATGTTAATTATTAGTTAAATAATTTATTTTTTACTGCTTTTTGTTAACAAAATCAGAAGAATCAATTGGTGTCGTCTTGATGTATGATACGAGTTGGGAGACTTTCGACCGTGGACTGCCCCCTTGAAAATTTTTTGTGTGCGCTATTGATAGTATTTGTTTTCATTATAATCATTTGCCCATACTAAAGGGGAAAAAAACATTTATTCCTTAATATGCTCTTTGTACATTAAATTCTTTACTTTCAAATGCTTTTTCTAATTTGATCATGCCCGCGGTGGCCGAGTGGTCTAGGCATCGGATCATGGCTAGCGTGTCATGAGTTCGATCTTAGTACCACTAAAGACCCTCCTTTTAAGGGGAGCGATGCACGTTAAATCTGTCGAGAGCTCAAACGTCCCACGTTGGTGTGGTAGTTAGGAGAGGGGTGCTAGCTCAGGTGTCGTCCGCGTCACTTGACCATGGTTCAAAATTACGCGGACCATCGCCAAAACTCCTCGTGTTGCTAATCAGTGCGACGTTAATATTCTCTCTAAATTGATCATTTATATTTTGTATATAATCAAAAAATATTATTCCTAAAATATATATTTTTTATCTGCTTATAATTTTTATTAACATCGTAACATTTTAAAAATGTTTTACATTAAGTGAGATCTAACGGGAGTTTGAAAACTAACATTTTGTTCAAAATCTGAAATGTCATCTAAAAAAACTATAAATATATATTTAAAGTTTTTATTACATTTTATAGCATCAGAATTAATGTTAATACTTATTTCAAACTTTTCTCTTAATTTTACCCTTTTCTATTACAAAGTGGCAAATGTTTTTTACAGCTTTAAGAATCTTTAGAATAAGTGTATATTATTAGTCATAATTTATCTTTTTTTATCATATAAAGGAATTTTTGCATTTTTAAACAAATTTTAACTTTTACAAGCCTGAAACATATTGTGAGCATTTTTTGTTTTCTAGTTAGGCAACATTAAAATGACTTAACCAAGAAATAATTGTCGCATTCGAAATAATCCAAGCAAAAAACAAACAAACATGCTTTGTTGCACACACACATGTTAGAAATCACAAGTTCCGTGCAAACTCCCCCCACCCTATCCCCCCAAAAAATATTACTACAACTTATAAAAACACTTGTTGTTTATTTTAAATAATTTTTCAATGTACACTTCATGATCATATTATATTGCTCAATTCCTCATGTATATAAGAATAAGCTAATTTGTTAAAAATAGCGCTTAAAATCCCATTCACGTTTGAGCAAAGAAATAGCATCGATTAAAAAATGAAATGCTGGTATATCAGCAGATTTAAATAATGTAATCATAAAACACACATAAGTATTGCAGATATAAAAAATTAAAAATCGTATTATTTTAGACTATCACTAATTAGGATTGATATCCATGATCTTTAAAACTGAAATTTAAATTTTTCTAAGCTATTTTTTAAGGAAATAAAGATTATCTATATTATAGTGGAAGGAAATGAGTGCAGTGTCGGAATGTCCTCACGAATGTTTTGTTCATCTTGTTATGCCCCCCCCCACTCCTTAGAAGCAAAGCGAATCAGATGTCATCTCTTTTACGGTAGCGTGATATTGAATAATTTAAATGTTAAGTTTAATACATCAGGCTATTATTTGCAAATTTATATTTTAAGTTAATTTAGTAATAAGATTTATTAAGAGTCCAAATTCTGTTGTTTTGAGAGAGAAGTTTTTTGGCATCCCCTTTCGCTCAAGGGGGTTTCTTTCTCCCTACCCTCTCTAGGGTTTGGGAACATCGCACACGGCTCGGGTTACATCCGGTATGTGGGCAGAATAGGGAGTGTTCCTTATAGTGTCAAAGGTTGCCGGGGCGATGTTCAAGACAATGTCCATACGCACAGCTGTGTGTCGGTAATCATTACAGCCTCTATATTTCTAAGGAAGATCAGAGGAGAGAGAAGTTTGGCCTCACTTACAAATTAATTAAACTTCAGTTCCCTGACTTTTTAATTAAAATGTTACACAATTATTTACACAATAGAACCTTCAGAGTTCGTGTAAATACTACTTTTTCAGACATTGGGAATTGCCTTTCAGGCGTCCCTCAGGGTTCTGTATTAAGTCCATATTTATACAACTTATACACACATGATTTTCCCGATCACCCCACCGTGAGTACATGCTTATTCGCAGACGACTCTGCGGCATTGACCCAGGGCGTAAAACTCAGTTACACAATTAAAAACATGCAACATTACCTCGACATACTCGAGAATTGGCTTACAGACTGGAGGATAGCTATAAATGTAGATAAATCACAGGCTATTGTATTCAGGAAATGGGGCGTTATCGCCCCACAGACTGAACTCACACTCTTTGAAAACAACATTCAATGGGTCTCGGTTGTGCGTTACCTGGGTCTATACTTAGATAATCGATTAACTTACAAACCACATATAGATTATCTATCCGAGAAATTCTGGGGAAGAATTGCTATGACCATATCCCTTATTGGGAGAAGGTCACCACTCTCCCTAGAAAATAAAGTCATCCTTTACAAGCGTATTTTGCACCCAGTAATAACATACGCTTGCCCCATCTGGGGCGCGGCGGTACCGACCCATACTAAACGGATCCAAATTATTCAAAATAAAATATTGAGAACCATTACTAACGCACCTTGGTACGTTAGGAATAATGTCATATATAACGACTTACATATGGAGCCGATTGATAACTACATCACTAAACTGTCTAGAAATGTTTTAGAAGTATTGAAAATCATGACAACCTATTAATTAAAGCACAAACATTGTTCACTTATCCTCATTCTAAAGTTAACTTTGCATACAAATCTTCTAAGTGGGAACTTCCCCTGAAGCCCCCATAACTCAACAAAAATACGTAATTTACACATTGAACTACAACACACGCTTCCGCTACTATCTTTTAAAACTGGGTCAGATGAAAAATGCTGACGTCATTCACCATTTCCCTCCCTGCGACTGCAGGAGACATCAGCGTTTTTTCGCCTCTTCGATGTTTCTTCCTCCACCCTCTGCCCCCTCCACGTATTGACCCGAAAGGGTTTCTCCGGACGGCTTTACCTCTCTCAATTTGCCTCCCTTCGGGAGGCGTCTCTCGTCTAATGGTTGTTCTTTTTTCACTCTATCTGGTTGAAGATGAAAAAATCCCCGGGCCTTGATCAAATTTCAAATCGTATGCTCAAAAATCTACCTTTCAAATTCTTAATTTTCCTCACCTTCCTATGCAATTGTCTCTTAAAGTTAAATTACTTCCCCAATACCTGGAAAACAGCCGTGGTCATCCCTATTCTGAAGGCAGACAAAAATGCTGACCTTCCTCAAAATTACCGTCCGATCTCACTCTTAAGTAGTCTGAGCAAAGTATACGAATTTATACTTCTCCGACGCCTGAATCAACACTGCGCTGCTGCAAATCTACTGATACCCCAGCAGTGCGGTTTTCGACCCGAATGCTCGACAGTTCATCAACTGCTCAGAGTAACGGAGTTGATTCACAGTGGCTACGGCAAGTACGAAGCCACGGGTATACTTTTTCTGGACGTAGCCAAAGCCTTTGATAAAATTTGGCACGATGGCTTATTAATCAAGCTCATACGACTTGATTTTCCGGCTCCCCTGATCAAGGTCATAAATAACTATCTTTCCGCGCGATCATTCAGAGTGAGAGTTGATAAAATTCTCTCCTCCCCTCGACCAATCAGAAGCGGCATCCCGCAAGGGTCTCTGATCTCACCGCTCCTCTTCAACCTGTATGTAAATGATATCCCGCAAGCTAACTTCGTCCATTTAGCAATGTATGCGGACGACACTGCCATTATATCACAAGATAAGAGATTTTCCGTGGTAATCTCTAATCTTCAACAATACGTCACTTTGCTAGAGCTCTGGCTCACGGACTGGAAAATTAAAGTTAACGCCTCCAAAAGTGCCTGCCTCATGTTCACGAGAAGAAATCAATTACCAGTGGGCCTAACCCCTGTCACAATTTTTGGCCAACCCGTCCCCTGGGTAAATGTTTACAAATACCTAGGGTTATTTTTAGACGCAAAATTAACTTTCGCCCATCATATCGAACATGCTCGCCAAAAAGCGAACAACGTTCATTCTATGCTCAAAAGGCTTGTCTCTAATAAGAGCAAACTAGCGATCAGGCACAAGGTTTTGCTCTTTAACTCTATCATTCGCCCGGTCATGCTCTACGGCTCTCCCATCTGGGCAGCCGCGGGCATGTGCCACATCAGAAAGTTGCACAGGCTCACCAACTCAATTTTGAGACAAATAGTCAGTGCTCCCTGGTTCATCAGAAATGAAGTCATTTACCGCGATTTAAATGTTAAACCTACCCTTCCATACATCCAACTCATCTCCAAAAATTTTTTTGAAAAAATTCCTCAAGTTCCCAATGAACTTATCCAAAATCAGCCAGCTTACGACCCGGCTGTTTCCTCTTCACTTAAAAGGCCAAGGGCCGTTCTTGATCAACAATTTGTAAATTTCCCCTACGCCAAAAGGCGTAGGGTTTAAAACCTACGTTAATTAGTTTTGTATTTTCATTTAAATTTGCTTTAATTTTTCGTTTTTTAAGATTCTGTAGAATGAACTAGCGCGGCCCGGAATTCGAGAGGGTGGCCCTTTAATTCCATCTTTGCGCCCAGTTCACTCTCTACTTTCTATCCCAGCCACCAGATGGTAGCACGGGACCTCTCTTTTTTTGCTTTTAATTTTTAACTTTTCCCAGTCAAATCGAATTTGTCATCGGCTTCCTCTGGGAAACCCGGTACTTTTTACGACTGGATTTTTATTTTATTAGCCGTCCTTTTGTAAATGACTTCATTCACTATCATTTTTTATTTATCGCGAGCTGACCCATCGCCCGTTCGCATCTGACATGACAAGTTTTTGTTCTCGGCATCTGTGCAAGTTGGTCCCAATTAAGTTTTAAATATTTTTATTTTTTAAAATTTTTAATCTGCTTTAACTCTCCCATTCAAAATTTTTCATTTTCTCGGGAATTCTCACAGCGTCAGCTGTCCGAATCTCCCCTCGTACCGGCCGCTCTTTTTGAGTGTGCCTATCCATCACGCCCAACAGCGAACGCTGATTGGGTGCTTTGTACCTGGGTGGGCGGACTCCATCCGCCCACTTTTTCTCCTAGCAGCATTACGCCATTGCCCATTTAATTTTTTCCCCTTATTGCTCTTTAGTTTTTATCTCTTTTAATTTTAAGTAACTCAATTTTTATGTAAATATCCCTAAATATTCTGATGAGGAGGTACATCCCCTAAAGGGGATAGGAACTCCGTAATTTCCACACCACTTGCCACTTGCCTTCACTCTATCTTCAGGGATACTGGGTATAAGCAATTATTGCTGGAACCCGAACCATCTAATTTTCGTTTTCGAGAGAGAAGGGAGCTCTTTGACTATTCCTAGTGTCATTGACTATACGTCACACAGGCTATAAAGAAAGATTAGCTTTTACTTTTTTTCTTGTGAAGTTTGAAACTGAGCCAATTTTCCGACGAGAAATTATTTTATTATGAATCTATATCCCGATATACCCCCTTACGATTACAACTAATTAAATGAGGAACAAGGTTTATCGTGGTCATGTTATATCAAATACATTTTCTATACGTTTTAAACTAATTTTGTTACATAATGCTTAATTTTTTCTTTCTTAACTAAATTACCACAAAAATAAATCTCGGCCAATGATACAGCTTCTAGTAGATATAATCCATCATTAGAATACAGAGAATAGAATAATATGAAAATTGTGTGAAATAAGCAAAATAAACTTCGGTTTTTTCAGTCAAACTATTGAAAATGGTGTTTTATCAAATTTAATGCAGTCGCATACTATTGAAATTGAGGCAACACATATCTACGAATCCAATGTTTCCGTGTTATTTATATAGCAACCAATATCACAATGTGTCAACAATGTATTATATTCTAATTGTAAACTATATTTTAGATTGTCTCACATTTCAAAATTATTTATCAAAATAACAAATGTACTCGTATATGTTATCAGTTGTATAAAATGTTTCAAAAAATATGTAATTTTTGTAAAAGTTTACCAAATTTGTAAAAAAATTTATGTGCTTTACCAGAGTTCCAGTTTCATATACGTTATAGGTGTGATGATATTTGGTTACTGCATGCTTCTTTAAAAAGTTTGTTTTTATACATGTGAATGTATAATGCAATTATTTATGAGATCAAATGTTCTTTTATTTCAACAACAAAAAAATGTTATAGTTGAAATTTGATAGAAATTATCTGTGTCATCACACATTTTGCGATATTAATAGCTTTACCAGATTTTTTTACTCACTTTGCATGATTAATTTTTTTTACTTCATTATGAACTAGAATTGGCACAATTAACTGCATTTAACATTGAATGAGAAGTGATGGATCTACACTAGGGGATTCAAAAGTAGTTTTTTTTAAATTTCAGAATCTATTAAAATGAACATGGAAGAATAAAAAATAGAAGAATACAATAAATATTGAAGAACAAATAAACTATTTTCAAAAACTTGATTGGAACTTGAAAAAACTTGATTGGGGTTGGAACTTGATAATTAAATTAAACAGGAATTCAAGTATGATGTCCGTTTATTTAAAAAGTGTGTTTCATAAAGTTAAAATGTGTTTTAAAATTTTAGGGTAGGGTCATGCTTATCGTTGGCAAATGTTGCTTGGAGCACCTAGTCCTGTCGGACTCTAAATTGGAAAGGATATAAATTTACGGCAGGAAAATCTTGTAAAAATTCTGACCACTTTTTTAAAAAAAACATATGCTTTGTATTTTTAAAGACTTAAATAAAAATAAATTTAGAAATGCTCTTAGTAATTTGTAAATAATTGGCCGTATGATTTTTAACTTAGAGAAATGCATCCCTTTTATTCCTACTATTAGTTCACTCTCCCCCTATGTATATATATTTATTTATATATTAAAATTTACAACTCCCGTTAATAAAATACTTCCTATTCATCCATTCAAAGTAGGAATCGACTTATTTTTTTTATATTAAGAAAAAAATTTATTGTAACGAAATAACTGTGTGAAATTGTAGTTTCTACTATTGCTAAGGTAAAAAATATTTTAATCAACCTTTTCGCTCATTTTGTACGCATTTAAATAAGGGAATTTATTTTTAATTCGGCATTTAATATAGTTATTTTAGTAAAGGAAACCATAAGATAGTATCGCATGGTTTCTTATCGAACGAGAATTCTTACATTTTAAATTTTTATCTTTCTTTTTATAAGAAAACTTATTGCAAATTAGACATAGCTTGTAACATTTAGGATTTTTATTCCATCTAATTAAAAACTTTATCACAGGCAGTATGTAATTAAATTGTTGACTTGTTCAAAATCCAATTTCATTTGGTAAAAAAAAAAAAAAAATGAATCGCTTACTAATAGGCCTTTAGCAGTAATATGTAATGAAATCCTCTTTTCATTATTTTATTTGGCATAAATATGGAAACGAATTGGGTCGAGTTTATACATTATATGCATAGATATATGATTATACTACGGTAGGATATACTAATTTTTGTTTGAAAATGAGTTATTTTATAATCTGATTTAGCTTTCAAGTGTGAGAAAAAATATTGTTACTAGTTAATTTTGCTCTTTTATTTTTACACAGAATATTTAGTCATAATTTTTTTTTTTTTACTAAGCTTTTAAAAAATTTCGGATTGTATTAAAAATATCAGAGAAACTGGATTCATTGTCAGAGTGAAGATCATGGCTTCCGGTTAATTTATCATTCGACTCTTGTGCCTTTATGAATATATAAACATATAGAATTGTGTGTTAATAAAACAAGTATTTACGATTAAACTGTAATTTGATAACCCACAGAATGAGCGAAACAAATAATCGATTTAATAAAAATCTAATCAATGAATATTTATTAGCACAATCTGTATAAAATTAATTAAACATTGTATTCCGTAGTGCAGAAAATTTAATATGAAAACAAGCATTTCACACACAAATCACTTTAATAAACGCTTTTTATTCTGTATCAAATTACTTACCCTTTCGACTTACAGTAATTACATTTTTGAAAGATCGCCTCTAAATCACTTCTTGGTTTTATTTGAAATACTTATTCATAACCTTTTGGAATTTCCGGTCATGAGTAATCAATCGTATTATTTAAATTAATCCAATATCTTTTTGTTAAAAACGCGGAGCTTCAAAAAACAGTCATAAACAAGAATGTGAGCGCTTTCTGCTCGTAATCGTATTACTTACCATGCAATTACATAATTCAACTTTTTATTTAAAAAATATTGAACAAATCAATAATTTTAAAAAATTTGTAGCATGTATTTAAACTTGCAATTTCGAAAAAGATGGTTATAGATAGTTTTTTATCTATCCAATATACTTTCCACAAGAAGCCAGCTTATACCGTGCGAATACCTCTACGTCAACGGAGAAAATGAAATGTTTGGCATCGTATTCAAAGCAAGCGCCGATATTGGCGAGAAAATTGCTTTGCTCTGTAACCCTGCAGAATGTCATCCCCCTCTTTCCTTCCCCTTTACTCATGTCACCCTCCTCCTTCCTTCCACTTTACTCACGTAAAAAAATTCTCTCTATTTAACGACTTCCAACATGCAGCAAATGATCAAAACAAACAAACATGTTGCCAGATATTTTAGATGAATTCAAATGCATGACAAATAAAAATAATTAAATAATGTTGGAGTATCTTCAGTTCATGGACAAACAAATATGAAAGCATAAAAACCAAATTCAAACGAAGCAATCACAAATAAAAATTGACTTAAACCGAAAATCCTTTAAACTGATTTATCTTAAAGCTGAAACATATTTAGTAAGATCCTAGAACAGTCCCTGATCTATTTCATTCATTTATACGCTAATCTCTCAATTATTTCTTTCTTACCTCTTTCATTCAAAAGAAGAAGAAAATAATTCACTCGCCATGCTTCTAAGAAGAAAAACATGGTTTCCAAAATTGCTTCTTAAAGGGGAAAAGAACTTTCTTTCTAAAATACATACTGGGGAAAAGCGTCCAAAACACATTGAATTTTACACATTTTACACAAAACACATTTGTTCCTGTGAAATATTGATTCGGATTGATTGAATTTTATGTACCCAGATCTTGAGATTTTAATTAAATTGTTTTTCCTTTAATTAGAACTTCATTGACTCAGAATTCAAAACCACTTATTTTTAAAATAATTGGATTAATTAGAAGAAATATTGCGAAAATTTATTATAAATTGTACAATTTTTACAATTGTACAATACAAGCCAGCTTTATATTTAAATAAATGAAAAAGTATTAAAAATACAGAAAACCAAAAGATATTGTTAATAGCGAAGGAGTTTTATTTTGTTTAAAAAGAAAAAATATTGTGGAGGGTAAAACCACATTTGTAATGATAGCGTAGAAAAAAAATGTGGGGGGGGGGGCAAATATGTGTAGCGGTATCCTCTACATAAGCCAGTAACAACCTCCGCAGCTTAGTAGTCATCTTAGAAGTCTGATAGATAAAAGGAACAAATCAGGCCGGACATGTAATGCGCAATTTCGTTGGCAGCACCTATTCCTACTTTTTACAGCCTTGGAATTCAAATTCGTCTTTTTTGGGATTGCTATATTTCGCTCTCTATGAAATATTGGCTACTTTCAACATAATTACAATAAAAAAGTGCAATGTATTGTATTCTTTGGATATGCTGTGTTGAGTGTGTGTTTCAGTATGTGTGTGAATCTAATAACCTATTATAAATATTGTGCGTTTATTGTTTATATCTTTCCTACTAAACAATTTCAATGTTTTTTTCAATTTTTGTTTGAATTTTAAGATATAAATATGTTTTCATTGCTTATTTGTTGTATACAAGTTCATTAGAAATATGGTATGTTTATAAAATAAAAATTAGGATTAAATTTTTAAAAATATTAAATGAAACTGAAAAAACAAATGTAGAACTGTAACTATATTGTAGACTTAAAATAGAAGAGTAAAATATTTTAGTTTATTGATATATTTTTGATTATTTGCAATTTTTAGTAAATTTTTATTAATCCTTATAACATTTGAATCAGGTTTAGCAAATTTTTTCTAAGCAGACACTTGAAGATTATTGTTACAAAATCCTTTTAACTTTTGCAGCTGAAATTAAATCATATTTTCATTTAGAGCAATTCTTATATAAATATAGTATAATGAAATGAAAAAAAATAATAAGACAAAATTATACTACACACAAAGCTAAATGATAGAAAACAGATTCTAAGAAACATAACTAGAAAAATATTGATATATGTATACATATCATATAATAATTATATATATATATATATTGATAAAAGAAGAAAATTGTGTTTTATATTTATCTATATCATATTGACTTATAAAATGGTAGGAATTACATGCATTGCTTTTTAAATACTGTTTAGAATTAAAATTATTTTCAGCTTATGCTAAACAAAAATTGATTTGAATTCCATATAATTTTTCAGTTAAAAAACAGTCCAAAATTATTTTTATATTGTGATTTAACTAATATATAAAGGGGATAATTTATTTTTCAGTTCTGTTCTTACTTTGCTCAAAATTCATTATAACCATTGTTCACAATAAGATTAATATTTCAGCTATGCTTAAAACGTGATTAAACTTAAAATTCTGTAGTATAAAACTGAAAACATTTTAAAAAAATTATTAAAAAGTATAGTATTATAATCATTTCAATCGTCAGTAGTATTAATGTACTTTTTTTTAAAAAAAATCTTTAAGTAAATTTTATAAAACAGTATTATTATTTATTTTTTTTAGCTATATTGAGTAGAAATAATTTTAAAATAAGTTTTCAGTACTTCAAAATTAATTATTAATGGCAGGAAAATAATGCTAAATTTTCAAAATACCTTAATGTATATTTTGCTTGAAACACATATTCCAGTGAAAAAGAGGTTTTGTTATAGGCTTTGAAAAAAAAGCTTTTTCATACAGAATACTTTTTAAAAAAAAATAAGATTTCTAATAATAAGAATATATTATTACATGACAGGGGCTGTTTTCTTTCATTGAATTTTAATTTCTTGAAATAAAAATTTCAATTCTATGTATTGAGATATACGAATTAAATATTTGTTTTAAAAAATGAGATTGATTTTTCCTGAAAATTTTACTTCGATGAAGAAAAATGTATAAGTTTTTCTTCCTCCTTTTTTTTTTTTAATTTGGGGGTTGTTAAAAAAGAAAGATTAATACATTTTTTCTTTCGCATGTTTAATTCCTCTAATAATTTCCTTTGAACTTGATTGTACATTATCCCAAATTTCCCGTTACTGTTCTGAATGTTCAGTGCTTGCTTCAATTTTTCACTATTCGGTTTTAGTCCCAAATTTATAGCATATATTTTTTTTAATTATCAATGCTACACTGTCCAGAAATGCCTTCACTTAGTCCAATAAGATGTGCCCATTTCAGAGGTAGATGGAAATATAACTACATATTTTA
Source organism: Trichonephila clavata (assembly GCA_019973975.1). Classification (NCBI taxonomy): domain Eukaryota; kingdom Metazoa; phylum Arthropoda; class Arachnida; order Araneae; family Nephilidae; genus Trichonephila; species Trichonephila clavata. Next base: position 50,493 of record BMAO01034257.1, on the reverse strand, counting down.
ATAAGAACCTGAAGTTATAATTGTTCAAATGTTTGAAACTGTCAGAGTTCCCATTTTTTCTTCCTAGCACTAAGGCTGCAACTTAGCCAGTATTTAGCACCATGAACAATTCAGCAGCTTTTGTAACAAAACTGCCCTGGCTTAAATAAGATCATAATAGAAAAAGATGCTCTGAAAAATATGCATGCTTTTGAGAAATATGAAGGTACTTCAAAATAATTTAGAAGATTTGCAGATTTATTATTTTTAAAAAAAATGAATACTGAATTTTAATTTGTTCTCTATATAAGTATTAAAACATATTATTAAAAAATAATCAAAAAATTAATTTTGGTATAAATATTTCTTGACCAACAACACAGTAACTGTAATAAAATAATTTATTTGTAAAAAAGTCTATATATATATATGTATTACATTTTTAACTTCAAAATCTTTGTCATCTTAATATATTGAAGCAGCTATTCATTTTGAAATGGCATTTTTGATAGGAAGGAATAATATTTGCTCATTATTCCTCTTAACTATTTATTATTTCAATATATATATAAAGTTTAGTGAGAAAGTATTTGATGTTATAATTTACTGTTGTGTGTGTGTTGAATAATTTTTTTAAAAATGGTTTCATATGTATAAAATTTCTATCAATATATGTATAAAATCTTAATAACTTGACATGCTATCTTTGTATACTTTTTATGTGGAGGATTTAATCAGATAACATTTCATTCTCCTAAATTCCATACCACCACACATTAACAACAGGAAGCTGTGATTTTTAGAATTTCAGTGTTGACTGAAATGTTACACTTCTTTGCATTCAGTTTCTTTTATTTTATTTAAACAAATATGAATGCAGTTTTTAAATTTCTTTTTAAAACACTAGTATCTTTCCAACTCTAACTCAGGGATTATGTTTCTGAAATTTTAAAAGCATTTTAATAAATTGTGCACAATTCAGGATTAATTAAAATTTTAAAACTTATTGCTGAAGTTATTTTAAAGTTTAGATTTTAGATAATTTCCACAGCTATATACTATTTCAAATTTAATGTATTATTGAACATTCTATGCCTGGACAAATTATGCTCACAAAAGGGGAAAATCACTCTACCTTAGTTTACTAGAAGAAAGTGGCAAAATCTTTGCTGTGTGTAACTCAGTAACATTAAATTAAGGACATGAAAACTGAAAATGGATGATATTGGATTACTCCAATAATTCTCAGTTCTTTCTATTAAAAACAAAAAGAATTTAATCAAAATAATGGTTGAATGTAAATTTAATTTGTGGTTCTTTTTTTTCTCTTTCACTATTTACCTTTATTTCAAAGTGAATGCTTTTTCATACTTTTGATTTTTCTATCATGTCTCTATTCAAATTATCTTTTCTGATATTTTATTTGGAGGATTGCTATGAAAGTGTGGTTCTACATTATGATAATTGTATCCTCCTAGACCAGGAAAAGGGAAGGAATTTTAGGACCACTCCCTAAAATACTTTCCCTTGAAACTTCTCACTCATCTCATGATTCACATGGGGGGATGGGGCTATTTTACGACACCGACACTTGAACACGAACGCGCCAAAATTAGCTTGTTAAAAAAACGTGGGAACCCTTCTTCTCATTTCTTTCCCCCTGATTTATTCTTTTTGGCTACATATTTTTTAACTCTATATCTTGATTAGAACGAATATTTTAATTATATTACAACGAAAAATATTTTAAATGTAAACGGATTAATAATTTTTTTTGAATTTTTGTAAAGTATTAATAACATAAAAATAGACATTTTAATCAATACTGAAAAATAATTGCTATTATGTATGTCTCTATGCTGTACATCAAATATTATCATTATTACACTTTTATTAAGTTTTTCCAAGCAATTTATTTGTGAGAAATTTAATGAAAATATTATTGTATGAAAAATATACATCTAAAAAAATTATATCGAAGTCATGCTTCTATTAGAAGTTTATTTCTATAACCATTCGACGGTGTGTGAAAACTTCATGTAAGATTATAGCGAGATAAAAGGTCAAAGCAAAATGACCATAGAAGTAGTACATATATACATATATATATTTTTGATTTTCTAAAAAATATGAATTTTTTCGTTTACTTTTTTGCTGGTTCTTTTTTAAGTTGCTTACTTAAAAAAATGAATGTTTTAAAATCATTAATAAAACTAATTTTTTTTTTAATTTTTATTTCCCCTTCCCCCCAAAAAATATATAATTTTTAAAAACACGTAAGGAGGGAAAGTACCTTTATACATTGTAAAAATCAATTTTTGAAAACTATTTTTAAAAATTATTACAGAAGGCTAGAAACGTTTTAAAACAAACTTAATCAATATCCAACAGTAATTACGCTCTCTGCAATAAAAAATATAGATGTGATCAGAAACTAATATTATTAAAAAAAGTAAACAAATAGATTTTTCGTTAATTTCTGATTGAATTTCGTTGGTGGTCCCCCCTTTGTTTTGTTAATATCGCACTTCGAAACAAAGTGAGGGGTATAGAGGTGTCGAACTTCGTAATTTTAAATCACGAGGAATTGAGAAGGATGACACCTGATTTTACATTTTACTCTCCAGACTGTTCGGATTGGAAATACACTATTAATATTTTTTATTTAATATAGATTTATATAACAGGGACGTAGCTAGGTAACCAAACGCCTTGGTGCAACAACAAAAAAACACCGAGGGTCCTATTTTGATTGGACTTTATCAAGTAAAAATATATTAGTATTTTAAATATACAAAGCTATTTTAACATCAGCCCTTTATCATGATCTGCAGAATATAGGAAGTGGCCGTGTTAGCCTAGTGGACAAGGTAACAGACTAGTGGCTGGTATGTCATGAGTTCGAGCCCAGTACCACTGAAGACCCACCGTGTAGGGGTACAATGCACGTTAAATCTGTTGAGAGCTCAAAAGTCCTCCCGTTGGTGTGGTGTGGTAGTTAGGAGAGGGGATGCCAGCTCTGGCGTCGTCCTCGTCACTTGACCATGGTTCAAAATTACTAGGTTCGTCGCCAAAAGCCCTCGTCTGAGCAGTGCGACGTTAATATTCACTCACGCAGAACAGAGGAAAGTAAAGCTACATACTACTTACATGTATGTGTATGAGTTTTCCTGATTAAACTTTAGTGATTACCCAGGTTTGATTTAACACGGGATAGACAGGAAACGATACAAAAAATAAGCATGAAAATGATACAATATTATAGTTATTTTTAAAAAACACCCCTGCAAAAGTGGGAGTGGGACAAAATTACATAAATCTATTTATTACAGATACGAGTTGTGGCGAAATACTCGAAGGGGAAAATAGCTTATTATGAATAATACTGTTATTAAAAAAATTACCAAGTAGAAATAGCTTCCTTTGTAAGTTTAAGATGCATTTTTCATGGAACCTGAAGCTTATTTTCAAGTAACACTTGGAAAAATGAAAAAAATTGAAAAATAACATAAATTTTCAATAAGTAAATTCGCAACATCATATACACAAAGAAAAGGAAAGAGAGGTGGGAGGCCCCTGACCACTCCCAAGGTGTTCTCCCTCAAAATTGGGGTGGAACCGAGCCAAATCGTACTATCACCTGCATGGTGCTCAAAGCTACGGCTAACGACAGGCGTACAATCTAGCCCGATGCCATGATGAATATCGTGGGCCCCGATCTGACTAAGTCAGACAGGTGGCATTAGTAACAGCAACAAGGAAAGGAAGGATTTTCTCTCTGAATTGCTTAAATTTGTTTTTAATTTTAAGAAATAATTAAATAGCAGATAAATTTAAAATTTTAGGTTTTTCAGAATACACAAGCATTTTTCCGTTTTCAATTTTATAAAAGAATGTAGAACTATAATGTACATCCTTCAAAAGTTATCTAGTGAAAAAGGAGAAGAAAACCAATAAGTTTTTATTCTTTTTGTGTTCATACTTTTTGTTATTGAATAAATTAAAAGTAAAAAAACTTTTTTAAGAACAAGCTTTTATTTAAACGTTCTAAAAAGAATAAAATAAACTTTTCCTTTAAAACTTTTTTTACTATCAACTTATAACGTCATTACACAATTTATATGATATAAAAGCTTGTCGCAATATTTAAGTACTCGTATTTACTTAGTTTGAATTTTTAAAAATTAAAATCATTGAGGTAAAGTAATTTATTTTACTTGTTTATCTACACAGGTAAATCTCGCGACAAGCTTTTATATCATATAAATTGTGTAATGACGTTATAAGTTGATAGTAAAAAAATTTTAAAGGAAAAGTTTATTTTATTCTTTTTAGAACGTTTAAATAAAAGCTTGTTCTTAAAAAAGGTTTTTTACTTTTAATTTATTTTTTACTTTTTAGTTATCGCTGGACAGGTTTCTCAGCCTGTTCAACTCATTCAACGCTGGTTCACCATCCCTGATTTAGCTGAATCAATTCTTGCAAAAAGGGTATTAGACGAAAAACACAATTTTTTTAAATCCGTCATTTTGTCAATCTTCGTGCAGATCTTGGGTAATATTGTTCTACACACGAAAAAAAGGGTTCGTGAAATTATTTTAATAAATGACGAAGTTATTAAATGTTTAATTAAAATTTTGACTATTTTTTGAAAAATCTTAAAGAATATATTATATATTTGAAATATTTTGAAGGTAAGAGATATATTTCTCTAACATATTAGAAGAAAAATCTAGTTATTTATTAAAAAACTTCAAAAGGCATTTAAATATTTGTGTTAATCAATAAAATGCTTAAAATTCAAAACGCATGTTGTAGTAAAAAAAGAAAGTTTTATCAACTAATGATAATATTTTGCTGGACATTGGATATCTTCTACTTAAGAATCTATTTTTTTAATTGCTCAGGTCATCTTTAGAAACTTGATTTTGAAAAAATAATTAACCATCGCATTATTTTTATACAGTTAAACCTCCATGTAACGAACCTCTATTTTGGGAATTTCTCTATTTTAAGAACTTTTTCCTGGAACCAAGCACATATTACTCTTTTCTTCGTAAAATAACTCCAAATAGCGAAGTGCATTTCCTATTTAACGAAATTTTTCTTCTCAGATTCGATTTCTCTCTCCTTATTTTTAAAATATTTCAGGTCATTTTGCAAATCATTCTCTTTTGGCACATTTTATGGATATCAATAACCTTGAGCTGGTTTTACAATGTACCTAACTCATCTAGAGAAACAAAATTGCAGTAATTTTTCAAACAAAAAAAAACTCAAATAAAATTAACAGATTCTATTTGTAATTAAATTTAAGGACAAGTGTCGTAGTGTGTGTTTAGATTACTGGCGATAAAATGAGGTATATTTAAATTACTTGTAGGCTTAAAATTAGAAAATTTCTTTAAAAAAAATTCATTCATTTTAATATAAAATTATTTTTTAATTAAAAATACATTGCATTTCTGGATAATATTTTTCTCTTATTTTCCTAGCGGATTCCTTTTTGATGGGTAAGATATATATATAAAAAAAATGATCCTTCCGATTGTGTAATTATTTTTTGTCTGGGTTTCGTAGATTAAAGTTAGATAAATTTTTTTAAAGAATTTCTACAATACTCCATCTCAGTTTAACTTGGCAGCGTTGACCAAGGTATACAATGTACCAATCTACTTGAAAAATAGCTCTACTTTCTTTGTTTTGAATTTAAATCCAAGAAAATCGATAGAAATTTGTAAAAAAAATTGCATACGTTGTAGAAATTAGATTATTTTTACGTTGTAGAAATGTAATTATTTTTTAGACAAAGTTAATAAATACGGTTAATAGCGCAACGTTATGAAATTTTAGTTTGGCTTAAAACCGATTTTCGATGCCAACTTTTGTCATTGTTGTAAAAATAACATTATTACAACAATGCAGTTATATCAAAGTTTGCGCCCCAAACTAGTTTAATGTTTTTAATTAATATCTTTTTAATTAATTGCAATATCGGAATATTAATGGTCAAAACATGCATTGTCCTCCAAACTAAACGTGTGTACAAAATTTCAGCTCAATAGGGTGAAGATATCAGCTTCAAAATTGAGTTGCAAGATTCCACCCGAACAAATTACATAAATTGTAAGTTAAATAAAAGCTTTTAAAAAGATCTAGGTTGAAAAAAACCATAATGAGCCTAATCAGAGAAATAATAAAAACCTTGTTGATAAAAAATTAATTTTTTAAACAATACTTCTTTGCGATATTTCAATTAAAAAAATATTTGTTATTCAGTTGCAAAGAACAAACAAATGAGAAAATATAATAGATAAATAATTGTATTGATAATTAAAATATATATATCACATATGGACAGTATATGTATAAATTATATGATCTTCATAAAACTAAATGAGGAACATATTATCAGAAGACAAGTTAAATCGCAATGCCATAAGGCGTAAAATCACATCAACATTGACTTTTAAAGAAAAATCCAAAGAGAAATGTATTAAGCCACATCTTTTTCCACAGACATTTTTGGATTACAAATGGTATAAATAAATTTATATATTTGCAGAATGTTAGAAGCAAAAATAAGACATGATGGCCTGTGACTAAAAATCTGATCAACTTCGTGTGATCAGCATCTAACACATTTTCCTATAATAATGAAAATATTGTATTTGCTGATGAAGGAAGAAAAGTAATAATTTTTTTTTCAACCAAAGAAAATGTCATAGAAATGTATGCATTTGTAACAAATGTATACAATGCAAATGTATAAAATCTTCAAAAATCTATATGAAGAACAGATTGTGAAACGGAAAGTTAAACCATGACGACACATGACAAAAAATTGCATTAACTCTGAATTTCAAAGTGCAAAAGAAAATTACTTTGTTGTGCATTCAATCACATCCATAGTTTCCACGAAGATCTTCTTGATGTATAAAGTTAACTATCTTTCCATGAGAACAAAAGATGAGTACTTATTGGTTATAAAAACTATGAAGCAAAAAAAAAAAAAAAAAAAAATATCAGCTTCTAGAAAACATGCCAAAATTTATTTAATAACTGCTGTTGTTAAAAATGGATGGTAGTTTTTTCAAATATTGCCAATCTGTTAATAGCAATTATTGTGTTATTCGGAAAGTAATTTCGTTTTTTTTTGTGGAAGTGAAAGACAGTTTTCGTATAATAAACAAATACTTTATTGAATTATATATTGGCCGTTCTGGTCCAACACCTTTTGCCATCTTTCTGGTAGTAGCATAATTCCACGCTCATAAAATTTTTGGTCTTTGCTGGCAAAAAACTGATCGAGGTGGTTTTTGACCTCCTTATTTGAGGTGAAGGTTTTACCGTCTAAAAAATTTTGGAGTGACCGGAACAAATAATAATCCGATGGTGCCAGGTCTGGAGAATATGGTGGGTGTGGTATTGTATCCCATTCAAGCTGTAAAAGCTTTTGGCGAGTGACAAAACTTGTGTGAGGTCTCGCGTTGTCTTGGTGAAACACTACACCTTTATTTTGATTAGTTCTGACCTTTTCTGTTGAAGTGCATCATTCAGTTTGTCCAGCTGATGACAGTAGACTTCCGAATTAATCGTTGTGTTATCCGGTAAAAGCTGGAGAAAAAAAACGATTGCTTTAAAATCCTACCAAACAGACAGCATCGCCTTTTTTTGGTGAATATCGGCTTTGGAAATGGTTTGAGCCGGTTCATCTTTTTTGCTCCATGACCTCTTGTGTTTGACGTTGTTGTATACAACCCATTTTTCGTCCCCAGTGATGATGCGCTTCAAAAACGGATCATTTTCGTGACGTTTGAGAAGCGAATCGCAGACGTCAATGTGGCGACACAGATTTCTCTCTGTGAGAACATGGGGAACCCATACATCGAGCTTCGAGGATAATCCCAGGCCTTTCAAGTGGTCATAAACTGTTGAATTTGATAAATTTAACCTCAATACGATCTCACGTGTTGTTATTCGCCAGTTCGCATCAACTAATGCCTTTATCGCGTCTTTATCAGCTTCAACCGGCCTTCCCGAACGTGATGCATCTTCGACATCAAAATTGCCGGATCGAAATTTAGCGAACCAGTTCTGGCCCTGGCGTACTGTCAACACACCTTCTCCAAACACATCGGTCAATTTCTTTCTGGCTTGAACAGCATTTTTACCCTTTCTGTAGTAAAACAGTAAGATATGTCGAAAATGCTGCTTATCGCTTTAAAAAGGCACAAACCAAAAACTACTGCATAGAATTAATTGGAATTTTTCACACACAAGCCTTGCTATATGAGCTCTCAAAACATATAAAAATTATACGGCTTAAATGTGAAGTTAGGTGCAAAAAAATACAATTAAATCCTCTGTCGGGAAAAACCGAAATTACTTTCCGAACAACCCAATAGTTTAATTAAATACTATTTTCTTTTTGTTATAAAAAAAATGCTAGCTAAGATTTTCTACTTTATTGTTATAGTAAGAGTTATTTAGAGTTTGCTGATGAACAAACAGAAAAAGCGATAAAGTTGTTTTTTCTAACAAAAACAAACCTCTCTCTTGTAACAGCTTGTATATATATACTAGCTGTTACCCGCCCGCTTCGCTGGGTATTTCATGATGTTTTATAAATTTTTACTGCTTATATATATGTATAAATTATTGATATCTAAGTCCTAGCATTAAGAATTCGATTGAATTGAAAAATATACTTATACCTGTAACTATCACCTGTTGATAAAAAAAATAGGGCAGAACTCATCTAATTTGTATTTTCTAAAAATCTCTAAAATTGGAGTATAAAATGATGCTTGCTCTTTCGTAACTCAAAAACCAAGTGGATTCCCGCAAAATCAATTTTCGGTGGATCTCTACTCCGTAAATTGAACATGCAAGCCAAATTTCAAGTCTAAATATAACAGGAAAGAAAACGAAAGTTTTACTATCAATATCCCCGTAATCCCGTTGAGAGCCGTTTTCCAAAACACCCGCTCTTACAGGATTTCTATTCAACAAAAGAAAAATGAAAAAAAAATTTCATTATTATAGTCCTTGTAGTTCGAAAAAAGGAATTTTTTTGTCAATACTTTCCAGTAACCCCCCCCCCCTCCTCCTCAGGAGTTGATTTCCGTAAAATACATTCTTAGTGGATCCCTATTCAACAAAAAGAAACATGCTTAACAAATTTCAAGTATATGGTTCTAACAATTAAAAACAGGAATTTTTTTTCTGTAACTCCTCTTGACCCCTCGTAAACATCTTTGGGGGTCAATTTTCATTTTACTCTTTGTTAGAGGAACTCTATTTCATGAAAGGAACATGCCTACCAATTTTCAAGCAGGATGATCAAGTAGTTTAAAAATGGAAATATTTATCGATTACGCCTCTTAATCTCCCGAAATTAAACTTGGTAGTTGATATTCGCGAAACCCATTTTGTAGCGGTTCTCTACTTTACGAAAGGAATCTGCCTATCAAATTTCAAGACTGTACGTCTAACAGTTTAAAAATGGGGATAATTGTCTATAACGCCACTTGAGCACCCGCAACGCCACTTCTGGGTCTGTTTTCACAAAACCCATTTTGTAGGGGAATTGCACTCTATGAAAGGCATCTGCTTAGCAAAATTTGAAGAATGTGCGTCCAATTAATTAAAAATGCAAAAAAATTATCAATAACGCCCCTTGAACCTCCGCAACACCACCTAGGGGTCGATTTTCACAAAACACATTTTGCAGTGTATTTCTATCCTATGAGAGGAATCTGCTAACCAAATTTCAAGACTGTGAGTCTAATAGTTTAAAAAAAGAAATAATTATTTATATCTGCCCTTAACCCCCTGCAACACCCCTTGGGGGTCAATTTTCTGCAAACCCGTTTTGTAGCGGATATTTACTCCATGAAAGAAACATTCCTACCAATTTTCAAGCAGGTAGGTCAAATAGTTTAAAAACGAAAATATTTATCTCTTACGCCACTTATTCCCCTGCAACGCCACTTAGAGGTCTGTTTTTACAAAACCTTCTTATAGCTGATCTCTACTCTATGAAAGAAATCTCTTTATCAAATATAAAGACTGTGCGTCTAATAGTTTAAAAATGGAAATAATTATCTATAACGCCCCTTAAGTCCCCTCAAAGCCACTTGGGGGCAATTTTCACGAAACCCATTTTTAGCGTATCTCTACCCTATGAGAGGAATCTGCTTACTAAGTTTCAAGATTGTACGTCTAATAACTTAAAAATAGGAATTTACAACGCCCCTTAAACCCCCCGCCCCCGCAACACCCCTTGGGGGTCAATTTTCCCAAAACCCATTTTGTAGTGGATATTTACTCCAGGAAAGAAACTTACCTACCAATTTTCAAGCAGGTAGGTGAAGTAGTTTAAAAACGGATATATTTATCTATTACGCCCCTTAATCCCCCGCAACGCCACTTAGAAGTCTGTTTTCACAAAACCCGTTTTGTAACTGATCATTATTCTACGAAAGGAATCTATATATCAAATTTAAAGACAGTGCGTCAAATAGTTTAAAAATGGAAATAATTATCTATAACGCCCCCTAAGCCCCTGCAACGCCACTTGGGAGTCGATTTTCAGCAAACTCATTTTGTAGCGGATCTCTACTCTCTGAAAGGAATCCGCTTACCCAATTTTAAGATTGTACATCAAGTAGTTTAAACATGGAAACAATTATTATTAAAGCCCTTAACCCCCCGTAACGCCCCTTGCGTTTCGATTTTCGGAAAATTAGTTCTTAGCTGATGTCTGCTCTATCAAAGGAACATGTCTACCAAATTTCAAGTCTGTAGGTTGAATAGTTTCAGAGATTTCGTGATTAGTCAGTCAGTCAGTGAGTGAGTCGCTTTTCTCCTTTATATATATATATATATATATATATATATTATATATATATATATATATATATATATATATATATATATAACATAAGAATAAAAAAGCAAGCAATTTCATTGTCTTAAAAATTCACTGATATTTGTGTTGATGAATGAGTAATTATGTATTAACATCACCACATCGAAATTGGTGCCTCATGAATCATGCCATTTACTGCCAAAATCTGACTGTGTGTGTGTGATTGGTTTAAATTACAAAATAAATTAGATTCTTCGTTGTTTTGATTCGTGTGGCACCAATTTTGCTTGCGGTGACGCTAATATGCGAGTACCTTATAATCTAAGCTTCTATTAACAAAAAAGTTCACAAATCATTTTTTAGCTTAAAAACTTACTTTTGAGTCTCTGGTATCACATAATTAATGTAACCTGCAACAATAAGTAAGAAAATTATAGTTTAGAAAATAAACAAATATAAAATTGTGTGTTCCCAAAATAGAAATTATGAAAATTTAAATTAAAATGTTATTTAAAGAAGAAAAATTAAGCCCTAATTTTGATGAAATTACCATAATCAGTTCTGAGCGAACAAAACACTTTCAGAAAGTCTTAAATATAAAAAATTGAAACAGAAATAAGGTAAACATAAATATATATAAAGAAACCTTATACATAGTAGAAATTATGACATTAATTCAAACCAAGAAGAAACCTTAAATATATAAATAAAAGTCTGATTTTGATGAAAATATCATAAACAGCTCAGAACAAAATGAACATGTCAGAAAGTCTTATATGTAAATAAAAATTCATATGCATTTTCGACTCATTAAAAATAAAATTAATAAACAACACGGGGGAAGCAAAAATTTCTCAGGTACAACAAAAAGGTTTAAAGAGTGTAATCAGGCTTTCTTGATGCTCATATTACAGCTAAGCTTAACCAGTAGCATAAAATGAAATAGAACATTTTATGAAAGTAAATACCTTTAAAATAGGCCAGCACAATAAAAATAGTAGCTTTAACAACATTAAGCCTTTGCAAGATGGGTAGTGTTTCCATTACACAATTAACATGCATTATTACAAACCACAAAAGTATATAACAATTAATCATTTAAAAACTACACACATACATAAATTTAATGCTGTAGCTAGGCTTTAGTATCACCCCAACTCGCGTTGGTCGACTACAATCCATCTGAGGTTCATATCACGACACAGAACTTTGTCGCACCAAAATTAAACTTAAAACTAAATCATCGCCCGAATATCAATACACTTTAACGGTACATCCTGCCCACTTCCATAAATATAAAATGACCATTTAGTCTGAAAAAGTTGTTCTTTTTTAGAAATTACGGAAAAGGATAAAATAAATTCAATAAAAAAGTGTCACACTGTACATTGAAAATCTACTGCTATCAAATTTGTGTTGCCAAAACCAAAAGATGAAATTTATAAAAATCATTTTTTACGACGATTTTTTCAAAAAAAAAAAAAAAAAAAATGTAATTCTAACGCAAAGAGTTAAAAAACGAATAAATACAACCATAAATAAATATATTTACACAGTAAAATGTGCTACATCCACCTAAAAAACAGCTCAAAACATTACTTTTCGCAGAGTTAAGATTTGACACATCTGAAGATGTCATCTGCATTGAGCTGGAAAATCGCTTAAAAATTGAATTAAAAAAAAATAAAGCGAATTTAAAAAATAAAAACGTCTTTGAGGTTAATAGCATAATGACTTATAGCTTAGACATGCCAAGTTTCACACTTCTGGGTGACTTAATTTGGCCGGAACAGCTGAGGCACACAAACTCTTTTTTTTATTAGTATAGATGAATCAAAAAATATAATTTACTTAGAAATCTACAAATGATACAAAATAGTTTTCCATTTTATTTGTCAAAATTAACCCTTTGACGGTTATGAACGAGTTCAGCTCGCAATCGAATCTTGCTTCATAATGCGCGCAAACGAGTTCCGCTCGTGGGCAAAATTTTGACCGAAATGGTTAGAAACGAGCACTACTCGCGTAGTGAAAATTTCCCCCAATGCGCGCTGACGAGCTGAGCTCGTTCACCGTTATTATTCTGGATTGATTATGTTACAAACGATTCTGACTCACGAAATTTAGTTAGTTTTACTGCCTACAGATGGCAGTAAGGGTTCCATAATTTTTTTTCATAATGTGTGTGTGTGTGTGAAGGGGGATTTTTTTTTTTTTTTACCTTCTTCTTATGCGTATTTTGGCGCGTGTTTTAGGGTGTTTGTAAAGTAAAATGGCTCAAAAGCGAAAGTTACATAATTATGATGATGTTTATGATTGTGATACAGAAAGCTTATCAAGTTTTGAGTCTGATGAAGACTTTGTTCACAGTATATCAAGCTCAGAAGACGATTCAAGCGATGAGGAAGATTTTTCGTGTGTTCGACAGTGGTGTAAAATTAATTCAAGTTCTCACACTCCTAGTCGATTTAGTTTTACTGGCGATGTGGGCATGGAAAAGAATTCGCCGTGAAACACGTACTTATTGCAAAGACTGTAATGCCCCATTATGTGCAATTCCATGTTTTAAAGTATATCACACACAAAAAGATTTTTAGGTAATTACTGTATTTAAATGCTTCATAAAGTTTTACATTAGTTGTATTTATTTAGTCCTTTCAATTTAATATTTGTCTAATATTTATAATTAACTATTATTATTTATATAATTGATTATAATCATTTATAATTTACTATTTAATAATTATCATTTATTAATTATTTTAAAATGCGTAAAAACTGTTATTTATGTACTACAAATACTTTAAGAAATTTTTAAAACGCGTGAGGCGAGCTATCTACGGCATCGCCAGAGAAGGGTGACAATTTCGGAAGAACGGCTGGGGAAAACAGCTGCCACTTTCGACTACTGTTTACTCGTAATGCTGCGCGAATTAAGTAAACGAAAACTTCTCGTTTCCCTAACCGTCAAAGGGTTAATACATGTATGTCACACAAAGACACTCTTGGAGAATACAGCCCTAAGGCATACATATCTTAAAAAAATGAAAATTTCAAAATTCCTAAAAATAAGAATACGATGACTTTTGCTACAACGCTCTGCAAATTTCATCAAAATAATAAAATCAATATTGAATATTAATGATAAGCTGTTACATATATATATATATATCATAAGCCTTAATTTTTTTTGGCATAAGTGTGTTCCTAGTTTGCAATTCTGAGAGCTTTACTACAGATTATACACACATAGAGCTTCTCTTTGATAAGTAAATGTCTTTTTAAATTATCACTTAGAGAGAAAACCTGTATTCACACAAAGCCAGTTTCCTGGGTACGAATACATAAATAAACCTTTAAGGAAACACTTTGAGAAAAAGCCTTATGGCATAGTTCAGAAACACAAGGCTTTTCCTTGGTATGAATATGCAAATTTAAATTATCACCTCAATAGAAAGCCTTATTGCATACTTCACAAAAATTGAAGTTTTCCTTGGTATGATTTTAATTAAATGACCAAATGCTCAGTTACATAGTTCACAAACCTGAGGCTTTTCATTTGTATGAATACATAAATGTGGGGATTGATTCTTCAGTTCTCCACCAGAATGCAGCACCTTCGCCCCTAATACCCCCTGCAGCCGCAGATCACAGACAGCAGTTGGACCGGAAACTCGCGAAGGCTCTCGAGGAGAGACAAACTACTAATTGTCTGATCGCGAGTAGGCGACCAGACATACCATAAACATACGCGCGTGCTGTTCATAGATGGAGGAATTCTCTACAACTCTGGAAAACAGAACTGTACATTTCTTTGTAAATATTTCATTCATGAACCTGTCATACCTCATCTTCATCAAATAAACGGATATTCTGTTATTCAAGTGGTGTGTTTGTGTAAACCAACCCAGCACACCCCACATAAATGCAAATTTAAACCGACTCCGTTACAGAAAGTCTTACTGCATACTTCACAAACATGAGGTTTTCCGCAGCACAAATACACAACACACACATAAATGTGATATTAAATAGCTACTTTGAGAAAAGGCTGGCCGCATATGAGGTTTTCCTTGGTATGAATGCGTAAATATTTTTTTAATGAATAACTTGAGTGAAAGTTATATTACATATTTTACAAACATGAGGTTTATCCTTGAAATGAATGCATAAATGTGATTTTAAATTACCCTTTCAAGTGAAAGTCTTGTTACATATTTCACAAACTTGAGGCTTCTCATTTGACTGAAAGTCAAGTGATGTTTAAAATATTATTTTGAGGGGCAGCCATTTGGCTTTTTGTAAAATTGGAAATCTTATTTTAGAGGAGAGCATATAAATCATTTGTTAATTTCAAAGAAAAAGAAAAGGTTGAGTTGCACTCTTTTTGTGGTAAACAGAACACTTAAGAAAAATTACATCTTTAATGTAATTTTGAAATTAGAATTTTTGTTGCCCTTGATAAACAATGTATGAGAGTAAGCAGTAGTGTTATTTCTAAAATAAAATCCAGCTGAATATCAGAACTTTAAACAAACTATATAATTTCTCTTCAGCTTGTTGAAACCACTATATAAAATATCTAACAAAAATGGTTACGTAATTGGATGAAGCTGGAAATTTTTAATTAAAACAAGGTTCTCTTCATCAATGTAAATGAAACCTAAAAGGTACGTTTCAACAGAAACTCAATTTCTTGGAGGGCAATTTAAAAGAGACATTGACCAACATATATCACATAATACAAGTATTTTGAAATACATGAAGAATATCACTTCATTTTTAATTGAATGATTGGTTTAATGTATTGACCCATCAAAATAACTAAACTTAAGGTATTTATCCACATAATTATAAACAAAAGTTATTATGCAGTGGGAGCCCTTTGAAATTGCATACATATATTTTTCAAACGGACATCTGAAAATTTAGAAGCTTCTAAATTTCAAAAAATACTCTACAGGATTTGTTTGATTAAACTGTTATTCTATGAGATAATTTATGAAAACAGTTTGGAAGATTAGATCTTTTATGGAAATCATGATCATTCAAATGAAAAGAAATATATTGACAATTTTTATACAGAATGTTTCCCATAATTTCTCTTTGTAGCTTATTTGGCATCGTCTTTTCTGGGAAGGAAAATAATAGTTTAAAAATAGAAAATTTGAATTCCAAAAAAGTCCGTTTTCCGCTTAAAAACATTCTTAAAATACATAGACGTAAAATATAGAAAACTTTACTAATACACTCAATATTTATATGTATAGTTGCTCTTTTTAACATAAGTTTTATTTGTATCTCGCAAACATCTTAGACATTTTTATTCCTCTGATTTCCTTCCTTGAGTCTGTTTAATTTATGAATTCCAGATGTCTAAATTCTTCTATTCCTGTAAAAATAAAAAATTGGCAGTTATAGAAACTGCCGATAGAAGTGAAAGCTTAGAACTTTTAAATATTAACATTTCATAATGTTTGAGATAAAATTATCAACATCAATCTGGTTTTCACATCTATTGACAACCCGAGTATCAACTAAATGCACATGTTTATATGGTTTTTTATTATTCAAATATATTAGGGGCTGTGCAAGATCATGACAAAATATAAATACAATTCAATTGAAATAACAATTAATATACAATCATATTATTTATCGATAGTATTTGTATTTACTTAAATTTCAATGTACTTGATTTTTAACATTATTTTAATTGTTTGCATCATTAATTTCAACAATACTTAGTTTTTTTTTGTACTTTCAATAATTTCGTTTTGTTCTAAAAAAATACAATAGGTTTATGGTAACTACAGTAAAAAAGGAAAATGTTTGATTCAAATTTATCTAAGTATCACGTAAAAACCGCATTGATCGTCGTTTTACATTTTGTAGTACTTAGTTTACGATCATCGGACATATTTAAATTAAGAGTTTAATTTAGAAATTCAATTAGTGGTAGATTTTTATCATCTGCAAAGTTAATATTCAAGTGTCCACTTAAAATCATTCGTAGATTATTATATTTTTCACATCTTTTTTCGAGTATTTCAGAACCTTCTTTTGTATAAATCATCAAGTTTTCGAATAAAAATTGTAACTGTCTCAAAGGTTTTCCAGGCGAAATATAAACGGCAACCATAAATATGTATTGCCCATTCTCGGAATCGCAACGCACAGTATATACACATTGAACTTTTCATTAAATCCATTCAACATCACTTATAAGATATACACAGCACTATACGTCAGCTGTATAGCTACAGATATACTGCTATAAGCGTTTCGATGAAGCGAACGCACGAGATTTCACCCATCAAAAAGGGTCTAAGGCGAACAGCAAAACTGCGCATGCGCCAGTCAGAGCATGTCGGTGGCGCGAACTCATAAGATTTTCCCCTACCAAAAAGTGCCCAACGCCGCTAAAGAAGTTTTCACTTCAATAAAAAGTGATGATTATTAATATTAGAAATATGAGAAAAAATTTGAAGAATTAGAATATATAGTTAAGTGAAATAACATCATAGGCTTCAATTTTCGTAGTTATCTAGAAAATTTTTTTTGGGTATTCTTTACCATTTTATACTATACCACTCAATTATTATAACCAGCATTGAGTTTTTCAAAGAAAAAATATTTCATTTGATAATATATGAAATATTTTTATTGACATTTCCCCCCATATTATATACTATACTCTATTCAAACATTCACTATCTTTCAGTTTTTCAAAGAAATTAACTTAAAATTTCACAGAAATCATCGCTTTTAGGTTTAACTCTCATATGCTAAACTAGATTGACCACACTCGATTTTGAGAATGATTGTTTCTTGATTAATTTTTCAAGATGCAATAATACAAAATTCATAATCTCCTGTAAAAGAATGTTTAAAGGATTTGTGACAAAAAAGCTCTCTCTCTCTTTATATTGGAAACAGTGTAAAAGGATGAAGGCAAGTCAAAAAAATTCTAAAATAATACATTTATTATCATTGTAATAAATACTACAATCCAAGATTTAATTCATGAGTTGCAAAAAATGACTATACATTTTACAAACGCCTGTTTCAGAATTAAAATTGTCTAACTCATAAAGAAATAATGAAAGTCACTCTTTCTCTCTCTTTAGCCTCATTTATAAGTAAAGATGTGATAACCTCCCACTAGAGCAAAGGTGTGTAGACTTTTAACAGAAAAGTTCTAAATTGTCAATGAAACAAGAAAACTGAGGTATCAAAAAGTCATTTGTATGCATAAGAGTCAAATGTAATGTCTGCTCTCTCTCCTCCGATAGCAATGGATCCTGCTCCAGGATATAATGCTCCAATTAATATTTTTTAAATACAGTTTTACATACAATAACATTTTTATTTCCTTTAAAAACATAGACCAATTGAAGATATTTTTGTTTCTAAGGCTCAATCATATTTCACAAGCCTTAATTTTTTTGGCATGAATATATCAATGTGTTTTTAACTTACAGCTCTGAGATCCTTATTACAGACAGCAAAAACAATGTTTTTCTTTGATCTGAAAAAGTAAATGTTTTTTAATTTATTTCCTGGGTGTGAATACATAAATGTCTTTTTAAACTACTTCTTACCGAGAAAGCCTTGTTGCATATTTCACAAACATGAGGTTTTATCATGGTATGAATACGTATATGTGATTTTAAATTATCAACTCGAGAGAAAGCTTGTAGCATATTTACAAACATGAGGTTTTTCCTCAGTATGAACATGTAAATGTCTTTTTAAATCGTCTATTTTTTTAAAAGCCTTGTTGCATATTTCACAAACATGAGGCTTTTCATTAGTATGAATCGTTAAATGTAATTTTAAAGTGTACTTCGAGAAAAAGCCTTGTTGCATATTTCACAAACATGAGGTTTTTCCATGGTATGAATACGTATATGTGATATTAAATTATCAACTCGAGAGAAAGCTTTGTAGCATATTTCACAACATGAGGTTTTCCTCGTATGAACATGTAAATGTCTTTTTATCGTTTTTTTCTAAAGCCTTGTTGCATTTTCACAACATGAGGCTTTTCATTAGTATGAATCCTTAAATGTAATTTTAAATGTTACTTTGAGGAAAAGCCTGTTGCATATTTCACAACATGAGGTTTTTCCATGGTATGAATACGTATATGTGATATTAAATTATCAACTCGAGAGAAAGCTTTGTAGCATATTTCACACACATGAGGTCTTTCCTCGTATGAACATGTAAATGTTTTTTAATGTGTTTTTCTAAAAGCCTTGTTGCATATTTCACAAACATGAGGCTTTTCATTAGTATGAATCCTTAAATGTAATTTTAAATGTTACTTCGAGAAAAGCCTTTGCATATTTCACAAACATGAGGTTTTTCCTTGGTATGAATACGTATATGTGATTTAAATTAATTCAACTCGAGAGAAATGCTTTGTAGCATATTTCACAAACATGAGGTTTTTCCTCTATGTATGAACATGTAAATGTCTTTTTAAATCGTCTATTTTTCTAAAAGCCTTGTTGCATATTTCACAAACATGAGGCTTTTCATTAGTATGAATCCTTAAATGTAATTTTAAATTGTAACTTCGAGGAAAAGCCTTGTTGCATATTTCACAAACATGAGGTTTTTCCATGGTATGAATACGTATATGTGATATTAAATTATCAACTCGAGAGAAAGCTTTGTAGCATATTTCACACACATGAGGTCTTCCCTTGGTATGAACAGCTAAATGTTTCTTTAAGGAACTCTTTTCAGAAAAAGCCTTATTACATATTTCACAAACATGAGGCTTTTCCTGGGTATGAATACGTAAATGTCTTCTAAAATGATCACTATGAGAGAAATCCTTGCTGCATATGTCACAAAGATGAGGCTTTTCCTTTGTATGAATACGTAAATGCGAATTTAAATTGTAACTTCGAAGAAAAGCTTTATCGCATATTTCACAAACGTTAGGTTTTTCCTCAGTATGAATATGTAAATGTCTTGTTAAATCGTCTACTTTTCTAAAAACCTTGTTGCATATCTCACAAATATGAGGCTTTTCATTGGAATAAATCTTTAAATGTGATTTTAAATTGCTACTTCGAGAAAAAGTCTTGTTGCATATTTCACACACATGAGGTTTTTTATTCGACCGAATGTTCAAGTGATGTTTTAGATTATTTTGCGAGACAGCCATCTTGCTTCTTTGAAAAAAACTGGGTATCTTTTTTCAGAAAAGAGCACATAAATCCTTTGTTAATTTAAAAGGAAGAGAAAAGGTTTACTTGCACTCTTTATAGAAAGAAGTTTATTGGACTGGGAAAGAAGAAACTGCTTTTCTTAAATGTAATTTTGAAATCAAAATTCCTGATACACTTGATATATACTGCATGAAAGTAAGCAGTATGTTATTTTTCTAAAATGAAATCCAGCTGAATATCACAACTTTAAATGAAATAAGTATTCAGCAAACTAATTTCTCTTAGTTTGCAGAAAAGATTCTAAGCTATATCTGACAAGAATGATCTTAGGTGGAAGTTTTTAATTAAAATTAGGTTCTCTTGAGCAATGCAAATGAAACCTAAAAGGTGTCTAAATAGAAACCTAATTTCTTGGAGGATAACTTAAAAAGGACATGGTAGAACATGTTACATAAAACAATTAGCTTGAAATATATGAAAAATATCGCTTATTTTATTTGGTGAATAATTGATTTGATGTATTAATCATTTAAAGTAACAAAACTTTAGGAGTTGATACACATAATTACAAACAAGTCAATATATTATGCATCGGGATATCTTTGAAATTGCACATATATTTTTTTCCCCAAAAGGATATCTAAAAAATTTATTTGCTTCTACAAATTGAAAAATACCCTCCAAGATTTATTAGATTAAATTGTTTTTCTAGGAGTTTTTATAAAAATCAGTTTGGGAGTTTGATCTTTTATGGACATCATGATCATTCAAATGAAAAAAATTTCTTCGACAATTTTCATACAGAATGCTTCTGATAATTTCTTCCTATTGTTTTATATGAAGAAGAAAATGCTAGTTTGAGATCAGAAAATTTATAATTCCTAAAAAAGTCTTTAATTTCCACTTAAAAACGTTCTCAAGAAACTTTCATCTAAAACACAGAAAACTTCACTTGAACACTCCATATTTATATGTTGTTCATCTTCTTTTCTCCAAAAGTTTATGTTTTTCTCACAGATATCTTGGATTTTTTCTATGCCTCTGATTTCTTTCCTTGGGTCAGTTTAATTTATGAATTTTGCAGGTGTCTAAATTCTTTTATTTCTGCAAAAATAAAAAGTGAGAACTATAAATATTCACATTATGAAAAAACATATAGAACAATTAGAATGTGCAGTTAAGTGAAGTAACATCATACACTCTGAATTTCATAGATATCCGAAAATTTCTTTTGACATTCTTGGCCGTACTATACTATACAGCTTAATGTCTAATTAGCAGTTTGAGTTTTTTAATGTAAATATTAACTTAAAATTTCACACATATAATCACTTTTAGGATTATTCATCTGCCATGTCACTTTAAACAAAAGATAATAATAATGAAGCAATGACTCTCATTTCCTAAACTAGATTGACAACACTTGATTTTTAAAAGTGATTGTTGTCTTCTGAATTTTTCAAAATGTAATAGTACAAAATTTGTAATTCCTTGTGAATGAATGTTTGAATGAAGATTGCCAACAAAAAGGTCATGATTTTAAACAGTGTAAAAAGATGAGCACAAGTCTGACTATATCTAAAATAAGTTATTATAATAATAAATACAATTATCCAAGATTTAATTTAAGAGATTCACAAATTCACCATTCATTACAAACTCCTTTTCCAGAATTAAAATTTTTAAACTTTGTAAGAATTAATTTAAGACATTTTAGACTAATTTACAATTAATTATGTGATCTAATAAAGATCTCCACACCGACCCTCTAGAGGAGAGGTTGGTACACATTTGACAGAAAAATTCCAAATTGTCAGCTAAAGAATCTCATGCTAAAATTAACATTTTTATATTCCTTCAAAAACTTAAACCAACTGAAGATATTTTTATTTCTTTCTAAGACTCAATGTAAGAACAGCCATGTCAAAATATCCTAATTTCCTCTTTTACTGATGGCGCTAAAAGCTTGACCAGCAAAAATATAAGAGCTGTTTCATTTTTAAAGAAAATATACATCATAAGATTATCATGCTCCCCTCTGTAAAACATCAAGAAGCACTTTACTCCTAAATATATATATATTTCCAGGAGAAATGATTATCATAAAGAACTTTGTTATCAAAGTAAATAATTGCTCCATGGTGTTTAGTTACTTTTTACACTTTGTCATCATTAGTTAAGCTCATATAAAATGGTTAGTCAATATGTGGATTTACTTCTACGCACATATACAGTTCGATGGGAACATATAAAGCACATATAAAAATGAAATTTGAGAGAAAATGTTCTGAATCTCTTTACTTCATATTTAGTATTAAATCACTTCCACGAAAAAGGTATATATAACATATTTCAAATTCAAAGAACATAGCAACCAAAAAATTTATTTCATAGTTGACATAAAATCTGAATGCTTTTAATGTATTGTTATATGGAAATGGAATTGTTGCAAACACATTATTTAAAGAAGAGAAGTAGAAGTATTTTGGTAAATCTCACAGTGGTGATTAGAAAATATCTTATAGAGGGAAAGAACTAATTG
>BMAO01034257.1:0-27212 GCA_019973975.1 Trichonephila clavata | reverse complement strand
ATTAAGAAGCATTTCAAATTTTTCAAAGCGAACACATTTAAAGTTCATGAGAACAATATTACGTGCACACTGGCTGTTAGGGTTCTTGTATGCCACTAGATGGCGCTATTTAAATTATAAGATGTCTATTATTGTTAACCCTGGAGAATGTAAGAATTGAAAGGGGGCTGTACAGGCCATTATTTGAATAAACTATATGAAAAGATATTGACTCTGGCAAAAGTACAACATCAATATTAACTTTCATTGATTTTCTATTTTTAAATAAGTGCACCTTGATATATAGGTGAAAACCTGTATCTCAAATCCTTTTTCAGGTTATCTCTACATCTGACTAGTTTATTAAGACTTTTGTGTCCAACATCATCAAAGTGAAGAACACAGTGGCGTAATGTACACCCCCACACTGCAGGGGGTGGGGGTGCAAGGCTTCTAGGGGGCCCAAAGCCTGACTGATGCCATTTGTGTAGATTTTCTCAAAATTCGCTGAAGAGTTTTTAAAGTCTTAACTTTTGAGCGGTTTTCCAATTGGCGATCTGACGTCATTCAAAATCAAAATTTTAATATGCTCTTTAGATATCTTCAATCCAATAACCAAATCAAAAAACATTTTGTTTGATGTGCTGTAATCCCCATGAGGAGAGATAGTTTTCTTTAGTGGGTTTTTTTTTTAAATCTAAATTACTAACAGATAAAATAAAAGGCAGATGGAGATTTGGGGATATAATGCAAGGAAGATAAAAAAAATCACTGTTATTATAATAGTATACTTTACATCAGCTGCAGAAACTTTTACTTTTAATCGAAGCTGCAGAGTAACTTATTGGTAACTTTAGACCCCCCCTCCCCTCCACGCATTTCATTTTCATTTAGAGAAGTCGTAAATAATGTACATCTACCATGCTTTTTTTATTTGAAATAGTATAACAATTCTTGGAAAAGCATAGAGATCATTTTAAATGATTATTTGCTGTAGATTTATGAATATTCAATCAAATAAAGCATAGTGAGAAACGTTTTACAAAATTGCTTTTAGAACAGACATCTCTATTTTTGTATTCAATGCACTTAAATATAGGGTGTGTTCCTTTACTATTAAAACATTTCCATCTCACTTCTCGCTTTCAATATTAGAACTATTTTTTTATCAGAATTTAATATTTTGGTTCAAAAAATGATATTTTGTTAATAAGACAAGAAGAAAAGTGGCCCTAAATGAGTAGAGTTAAAAAAAATTTAGAGTGTTTCTCAAAAATGAAAAATTTGAAAAGAAACAGAGTATAATATTAATAGAAAATATGCACAAAATTGGATAACCTTTATATATTTGCAAGTACATAATCTTGTGCAAATGCTAGTAATAGTAATGCCAGAAAGCCTGATGAACAAATCATGGAAGTGAAAATGAATCCATAAGAAATTAATTCACAAATTCGGACACTTCAGCTAATAAGGATACTCTATTTAAAGAAAAGGAGTTGGAAGATGAAAATGAAGAAAGAGTTGAAAGATTTGAAAAAGAGTGATTTTGCACATTATGCAGGTTCCCATAAATAAAGAATTAAGGGAACAAATTTTTTTTAGTCTGTGTATTAGTAATATTAGTTGTCTTTGTCTAAGAAAGCGGAATATGTATCAGTTTTCTATTTCTTTTTTCATTAAATCATTTTTGCATCATACAGCTCTCTTTTTAAGAAAGGCAATATTTATGCTAGAAGCGATACCCTTTTTTTGGAAGAATTTGAAATTGAAAATTATTTTAAAGTTCCGTGCATTTCTTAGTGTATTGTTTTTATTTAAGTTACCAGGTTACCTTTTGACTGATGTTAGATTTTCCATTTTAATAAATACTATAAACACTCTCTAATATTATTTGTTTACTCAGACACAGATTGATTTTGTATTCAGTAATAAGTTTAATGATTAAATATTTTTATGTGATGTGTAAAGGTACATTATGTTTGGTTTTGTAATCCTTTGAAAGATCCGGCTTGGGACCCAAACTTGACCTTGCAGGGAGGAGGGGGGCAATTATTTTCCATTACGTCACTGCAAGAACATCACTTATTTGAATGCTTTGAAGAAATAGAGATAACCTTAAAGGCACATTAAAGTAGTATTATATTTAGTTACATTAGTTATATTAAGTGCATGGGAGTTGGTTACTGCTTCTTGCAATTCATTTGGCTTTTCTTTGACTGATGGGTAGGTAATGCCAAGTGTATCCAAGGTCCAGATTTCTATTCATCTTTGCTGTGGACAATATGGATGTAACTAATCATGATGATCATTTATTTCTCCAAGTAATGGGCATTCGTTGCATAACTGACCTCAAGGTTTTGTTTCAAAGGCTATGAGACAACAAGATATCTCTCGAAGACCAACTGTCGTGAGTTTTCCAGCTACCAGGATCCAGCCCAATCAGGATTTCAATGGGATCTTTACAAACATCCACAATATTTATTTTACAAGCAGAAATGCAAGGAGTATTGGCAGTAGGTGGTACTCCCTAGCTAATCATTTATTGTTAAAGAACTTTAAGATTACAATTATAATTTACCATACACATGATCAATATATCCTGTTTGCATACCCCTATATTTTTTCACCAAATAAAAAGTATTGGAAATATTCATAATTCCAGGGTTCATAGTTTATTTCTTGAGCTGTACTTCATAATAAATGAGATTGCTGTGGCTGTGTCAATAATAGCTTTTGTTTTCCCCCCTTAACTCTAAATATAAGTTTGAAGATTTGCAGCATTACATCTGGAGTAAGAAGCTTAGAAAGACCTTGATCCACTTCTGAAATAATCTCAGTATTCTGTTCCACTCTGGAAATTTCATCTTTAGGCACAGCTATTTGTTGCATTTTCCTACACAGAAAAAAAATGTGGTGTTTTTACCACAACACAAACAACCAGCTTTCAAATTATAATCTAGGACTGTGTGTCCAAATTTCAAACATAACAAATAATTGAGAGATTGTTGAGCAAGTGACTCCTTCTGCCTTGAAGGTGTTTTTCTTACTTTTTAAACAATCTCCAGAAAAATGTTAATGAAAAGATTTGTTGTACTAGGCACATCAGAAAATTTTCCATATTTAAATTTGTTCTCAATCAACTTTACCTCACAGGAAAAATTATTCCTCAGCTTCAACATTTTGTAAAAATTCTAAAACATATTCTAAATTACTTTTCGTAATAAAAATTTTACCTTTGACAGAACCATTTTGACATTTTTTGAGCTCTATGATACTTACTTGATCTATAGCGCTCTCAAGCAAAAGAGTTTCTTAAAGTAAACTGAAGAAAATTACATAGCATCAATTTTTCCTATAGTTCAAGAGAAGTTTACTCTCTAGTGGATCAAACAACTTTGTTTTTCAAAAACTGATGCTAATAAAACTAACGAAAACTTGAATAAATAATTTTTCTCTACCAAAATACCTTTTAGCTGTTTTAAAGCTTTTTCATAACTATTACAATCCAGAGGAAAACTCCTGACTAATTCCTAAGCAGGACTACTACTATATATTGCTTGAGATAAATGCGAAAATTCATTGTTAAAAACAATATTAATGCTTGCATCAATTTTTTGAACCCGAACCACTAAGTTGGAAACAATTTCGCACATTACCCTCAAAAGTATGTATTTTTATTTTTGGGTAATGCAATAAGGTATTTGGATGTGTAATAATATTCAGAATTTCATTTAAAGAACACAACTGTTCTTTTTTAGTATTTCCAGATTCTGATTTAAAGATTTCCAGCGATCAACATGCATTTCTTACTCATCTAGTTCTTTCTCTATTTCTGCATCAGGAGCATTTTCAGAAAGCAGCAATAGTTGAAATTTCTTTTCACAAGCTGTTTTTAATACAGCTCTTTCTTCAATAGGCTTTAATTTATTAATTTTATCAGCACAATTCAGCTGAAATTCTTCATTAAAGGAGATACATATATGAATAAAGAACCTTCTATGTTGTTTTATATCTTTCAATACCATTTCCATAATGAACAAAAGCGCGTATATTTCTGACACACTTGAAAACAGCAGCCATTGTCTTGTCAGTGGACATCAGATGATCTGTTAGGAATATCGAAATCAGAAGAATTGTGATTTGTCGGTTTTATCTATTGTTTAACATCTCAAAAACAACTTAAAAAGCATAAAATGGCATAAAAACTCTTAAATATAAATTCTACAGTTATTTACTTATTATTAATTCTCTGTAAGTCATGAATAACAACTCAAAGCCATTTTTATTCTCCCTCTCTCAGAAAAATTAGAATATATAACTCCACTGTTGTCATAAGCAATTTTAAGATTTAAAATATATCAAAAACGAAGTTAATAGTGAGATATAGAATCAACAACTGACACAAAGTGAAATGGTGCAATGGAAACATAGACATGATGAAATTTCAGTTTGGCTAGAAACTGGTTTGGAAGTAATATTTCTGCTACAACTCCATGTCAATTATACACAATTGACATTTTGAGTTTCTACTGTTAAATATATATAATTTTAAACTTGTGTGATTTTCTTCTTTATGTTTGACATTTTAAGCATGGCGGAAAAAGTAATTTCGCTGACCACACTGTGTACATCATCAAAAAGAGGAAAAATTATTAGTAGTGGAGCCCAAAGAAATAAACCAAATGCTTATTCTTGACTTCAATATTCAAACTCACAATCAAACAGCACAAAATGTTTCTCAATTTAGCAGTAATTCTAAAAGTTTAGTTTATTCATTTGAAAAAAAAAGAAGACAGTACATGGATTTTCCTACGTAAGAAAGGAAAAGCAAACTGTGCTTCTTCAAAATGAACAATGATAATATGAAAATGAAATTATATGAACAATATTAGATACAAATGTGGGAAAAAATACATATCGAGGTATTTTTTCATATAGCTACAAATTTTATAAAAGATATTGAATTTTAATATTCATAAATTTTTCAAATGAATCCCGAAATTTTATTTCATGCTTCATTTCATCTAAGGACAGTACATAAACAATATATAAATGTATTGTTCACAATTACTTATATTATAATAAAATAATTTAAAATAAAATGAACAAAAACAATAAGAAAATTTTTTATAATATAATTTTTTCTTAATTAACAGGTGTTATAAATGAGCCAATTGAATTAAAGATAAGCACTGAAAATGAAAGAAATTTTTAGCGAGCATTTTTCTTCCATTACCAAAATTGGCAAATTTAGTTGCTTAGAGTCACTTTCTCCCAGTGTAACCCGAATTTCTATGGGAATGGCTGTGATTCACTAACAGTAGCCTTTCCTGTAGAGCTAAATTTGTGTGAAACAAAATATAGATTGATATTGAGAAAGGCTTCTTCCTACCTTTTGCAAATTTTTAGGATGTTGTAAAACAAAATCCACAAATTCCATGAAAATGAATGCTTAAAAGAGGATTTTGATTACAGAAAACTTCTACTTTGAAACAGTGTAAAAGTATGAAGACAGGTGTATGCAAAAACTACATGAAGAAAAAGCTCCAATTCTATTTTAATACAAAACTTCTAAATTAGTTTGTTTGTTGTTGAATGAAATTTTAATGTCATTTTCTGGTAGTGTGATTTTTTCTGAGGTAACGTGTAAAGAAAATGACATTAAATAATTTGGGTAATAATTCTTTTACTGTGAGATTTCAAGGCATACACTTTATAAAGAAATCTTGTAGCATACAATCATTAAGTATCCATTAAACCATCACAGAAGTTGTAATTACGTGAAGTAAACAAATCAATAATTTTAAAAGAAATTATTTTCAAAAAAAATAAAAACTGATTGTGCACTAAGACATATTTAAAAGCACCACATATGCATTTGAAACATCTCAAATTCCAACCACATTCAAGAAAAAAAATTATACCAGAACTAACACCCTACATGACTAACTTCCATGTAGGAATTATAATCCTCCAATTAATGTTAAGCGTAACACCATGTTATCTTCATGTGGGTCTTTATTGGTATTGGGCATGGCATTCACATCCAAATATTAAGAGTACAATGCACATGGCTAAGTGAGTGGGAGAATGTTCATTTAAGGCATACAACAAAGCAACACTAAGGCTATGAGCGATAAACTTCATAATCCTCTGATGAGAAGAAGATATCTCTCCAAACTTCCTCATCACATCCATGGAGATTTAGAACCCAGACAGATTTAAAGTGTGTCAGCCCCTCTACACATGGGTTCTAAGTGGCAGTGAGGCTTAAAGTCCTGACACATCAACCCAATGTCTGTGAGCACCACCACAGTCATTTGATATCTAGGTACTCTGTTACCTTAACCTCTGTTAAAACAAAATGTACTTTAAAGCTAAAATTTTAATGTAAGTATTTAGGGAAGTACGAAGCAATAAAATAACAGTAAAAAATGTGTAATAAGGAATAATACAGAAGCAAGAATATCCAAATTTTAGTTAATTTCTCATTTTTAGGTACAGAATAAAGTTAAAATTCAATTATTTAATCATTAATGAATGTCAAAAAAATGTGGAATATAACTTTAATCATTTTTCTTAAACATTTGGTTAGTTTAAAAGCATGATTTCTATATAAAATAAATGAATTAGATGCATCAAATATAGATACAAGATTAACAGCTGTTTTGGACATGGCAAGATTAATAATTATGTTCTAATTAATGATTGTTTTTTTATATGTTCCTTCGATTGAATTGTCGATATCGGCCACTTATCACGCCAAGTGTTTTTTTTGCAAAATCGATAAATGCGCCAAATCTGTTAATCCTTGTGAATTTGTATCAGTGAGGGTGAAGTCGGATCATGGCGTAAAAACGCGCTAAGTTGGCGATTTTTCAAAATTTGGTGGACCAGTGGCCGATTCGACAATTTAACTGCTTACATTTACAAGTTGGTTATGAAATTTGATTCACTTTTCTAATGTTTTTTTTTTAAAAAGTGCAACCTTTGAAAAACTTTTTCCCCTTGTTGTTCTCCAAAATTGAACTTTTTAAAAGTAAGATTGTTTGTTTTGCCAATTTTTTTTAACAGAAACAAAATTAAATAGTCATTCTACAATTTGTACTGTCTTCTTTTAATTGAATAATTTAATTAATTTCATCACTTATCAAACTAATTAATATTAGGACAACTTTTTTTATAGAATTGTATTATGTAAGATCTATTACATATTCCATTCTTTTGTTTGTAATTCCATTCAAAAAATTTATTTTTGTTTATTACTTTTTTTTATTTCTATATCATTCACAATTTCTTAGTGCTCTTTTTTTCTTCAAATGATTTCATAGATTTTTCTAGCAATGTACTATATTTAAAAACAGATGGTGGAATGAAAACCATTACATGCAATATAATCTTATGAACTGAGTACTAATATTGTAATACATTCAACAAAAAAATAGAGTACATTTTATAAGAAAAGTAATATTAAAATAAAAAGAGGCAAAAAAAAAAAGTTTGAGTAGAAAAACAAATGATATAGCCTCTAAAATTTCAACTTCAAAGAAACATGTAAAGTTAAATAAATCGAATCAGTATAGTTTCAAACACAGCAACTACATCTCAATTCCAGAATAGAGAAAGAATAACAATAGATTTAACCAGGTTGACTAAGGATATTTCAAAACATTATTTTCAAGAATACCAAACTTTTCATTTTATGTTACTTACGTATTAGCATCATCGTAGCAAAATTCGATGCGAATGGTATATATGTTGCTATCAAACAACGAAGATTTTATCTGTATTTTAGCGTCCAACCATCACCTCCACGGCTGAGAATGGGAATTTGAATTGCGCATGCGTTTGGACGAGTATATTCAAAAACGCAGGAGGAATGGGTTTCTGGAGGAGTGGATCGAGACAGCGGGTTTGGAACCTAATAGTTTTTTTGAATACAATATTAGCGCCATCTGTTATATAATATGGAAACTAAAATAATTGAATAGTCCTATACTATTTTTGTATTGCTGTATTAGTCGAATGATTTTTGCTGAAGTTCTTATCGCATTTTATTTACATTTTGGATAATTTTTACTTTTGATTTCTTATTATTTTTTGCTTTATTTTATTAATTGTTTCATTATCTTTCTTGTTATACCTAATGAAAAGTGTTGCAATATCTATTTTTATAGACAAGCGAGACAAATGTTTCGATATAATTTTATTTTTTCAATTACATAAAAAGCTAGTTGTCAATTATTTTTGAAAATGTTCATATTTTAAAAAATTTTAGTCACTTAAAGTTATTTATGTTTCTTAGATTATTGAAAAGAAAAGTTAGTATGGATTTGAAAATCTATTCCCTTGTTCATTTTTAATAATTTTTCTAAAAAAACCTGACAAAAAACAAAATTTTTTTCATATCTCAGCCTTAAATCCATACTTAATTTTATAGAACATACGTTTGGGAATATATACAAAAATTTTCACTGCTCTGTGATGAACAGAAAAAAAGTCTTAGAGATTAGAACTTTCATACCTTCAAAACTGAAATTCTAAGAAAAATACATTTAAAATTTGTTAAGGCATATAAAACAAAAACTTACAATGCCCGTAATATTTTAATATGTTATTTTCCAATGTATGTTCTACATTAAAACACTATTTTAATTTTACATGACTGAAAATAATTTTTTCAATTCGACATAAGATTTTGCAAAATATTGATAGCATTTGTTACCACAAGATTACTCAGCTTAATCATTTAATTATTGGCATAAATATGCAATTAAAATATGATATCCTGGTGATTATATTTGATTTCAATATATTGTAATATGTGTGTTGAAAAAAATAGCTCAAATGTTGTATTAATATAATATTAATACGTGCGCGTGGCGTCATTATCCTGTTAAAAAATGAAATCGTTTTTGGTATTTCTGTGTTTTAGCGTCTCAAATCCAACAAGGCTGCGAATGAGAATTTGAATTGCGCACATTGCCAGAAATTTGCACAGCAAACTAGCACAAAGAAGGAGAAAAATTAGCAAAAAGTAGCGAAAGGATTTTCACTTGCAATTTATAAATATCATTTATTAAATTTTGTAAAACTGTTTTAAAAAGTACGTTAAAATTCTTTAATTATTTAATTCATTTAAAATACGTTCAAATTCTTCCTGCTCAGTATTGTCAGCTGTGTCTGTTTTATAGATTTCAGAATTATACTGAAGCATTTGTGGAGATGTGTGTGTGGAATGAAATCAACGCAGCAAGTCCCTCTTTCTTCTAAAATCATTTTGATTCTTAGAATTGAATCTTACAGTTCGAGGCACATTCGATTCATTAATTTTGTTTTTGTCGAAGTCACTCTGCAAAATACCCTTTCAACAGTGGAATTATTTATGGGTAGGCTGTAAAGCTTTAAAGCAAACGTAGCTAAATCTCTTAAAAATGGATTTCCAACTGTGTTTTTTATGTTAAAAATTTGCCACCAAAATGATGCTCCACCATTTAAAAGCTCAGATTCAGAAGGAAAAACATCTTTTAACTGTATGGTTAAAAATTTGTCTCCATTGATTCCCCAGAACATCCAATTTAGATTGATCTGCTAATTTTAAAGGCAGATCAGAAAAAGAAGGACGATTTGAATTTAAAAAAATATCAGCGGAAATATCTTTTTTAAAGTTACGAAATTTGAAGGGATTCAATTTAAAAGTTGTTCACACGATGTCTTGAGAAAATTATATCATCTTTGATAGATTTCTTTTGTTGATTCTGTACAAATTATTTTACGTTTGCTTGTCAGTTTATTTAAAAATACGTATCCGAAATCAACTTCTTCAATTGGTAAGTAAATCATTGTTAAACTCATGTCAACTTTCTTCGAGATTCACATATTTAGAGTAAAGAATTCTTCTTAGAAGAGTAAGGGTAAACCTTCTAGTTCTCTGAGCAATTTACAATGGTCAGCAGGATAACTTTGAAAAGGCAAGTTAATCCGTTCAAATTCGGCTAAAACTGGCAAAAAAATGTAAGATAAACATTTATATAAATGTAAGATGTACATTTATCGGATCCGAATACATTTTGCAAAGCTCTCTAGCAAAATATTTATCGCACACAGAGGAAGCAAGCTGAAAATGAAGCTTTAAGGAATCCCAGTTGTTAAGGATTCTTTTAATGCAATTGTTTCAAAAAGCTTCTTTATATTTCCTTTTTTCGAGAATGAAACTATTTCAGAATTTTTTTTATGCTTCATCGAAGTGCTGTGTTTAATCGAATCACTTTTATGTACTCTCAATTGAGATCTGCACAGCCTAAAATATGCCTTACTCTTGTCATCTTTTACTTCTTCGAGCCACAATCCAAACATGGGAGTTGCAAGCCAAGACTTTTGAAAGAAGGAATTTTTCACTTTGCTCATTATGACTATTTGGATAAAATGCTTGAAATTAAAATAAAATAATACGAAAATCGCAAAATATGATGTTTTCAACAGCCTTACAAGGTACCATCATCACAACTAAACTTCATACACACGGCAAGTGTTAGCTCTCTGTCTTAAAAATCACTCCGAAAGCGTTTACTTATCTTTTGCGAATTCCTTTGAAAGTGCAACAGATTTAATTCCTTTCGCATTTAAAGTTCGTGGGAGGTCTACAAGGGAAGATTTTATTGCTCATTTCGGCCTCTTTGTTAATTTAAAACCGGGAGAACACTGGTTCACCGCTGTGACGTTGCCTTGTGGGAATCTTGGGTGGAAAAGGTGGGGTCGACGTGGTTGTTCCCCTGATCTGTTAAGTCACAATAAAAGTGAAAAGTTAAGAATAAAATAAAAACTCGAAAGAAAGAAACTTGTTATAAAAGTTGAAAAATACTTGTTAACCTTAAACAAATCAAAATTTTAAAAAAATAATTTAAGAAAATAAATTATTTTCGGATTACGATTTGAGCCAGGAAAAAGCACCTTGTATTTGTTGTGGAATATGAGACTAAGAAAACACAGGTAACACTTAATGTTTTTTTGTAAAAAAAGTAACCATGTAAAAAAGAGTAAAAGTGACTATCTTTCTCTCTCTTTTAAACAATATGAAGTATTTTAAACAAATAAATGAAGTATCACTTTTTACATACGGCGATTAGATTTATGAAATAAAATCAAGCTTCCTCTATTCAATTATATTTTAAATTTAAAGAAACATAAAGAGGGATTTCAATATTTTTCATTTATATATATTTTAATTCTATAAATGATGTTTTTATGTTAAATGAATTTTTTCGGAAAAAGTCTAAATTTTATTTCATAGTCAAACAACTTGTACTAAGCAAAAATACCTTCTTTACATCTCCATTAGTGACGGAGCAAACAGCAAATTTAGTCAAAATTTTATTTTATTTTAATGGGAATATATTTTTTTAAAAAATGTTAAAGTATTTTTAACCATTTTCTATTCAAATTTAATTTTTTTTCTTTCTGTTTCTTTAGTGTTAAACGGAAAATTCATCGATAACTACATCTTTCAGACACTTCAGTCATTACAAATTCTATTGAGAGAAAAACTTCTCAAAAATAATTTTGTCTTTCAAAACAGTACACTTAAACAATTTTGTTCAGTGAAGCTAACCGACAATTCCGCAATGTATTCCTACCAAATTTAAAAAAATAACATTTAGAAATGTATTCTGTAGTTAATTTTTTGTGTATAGAAAAATAATGCCTGCTGTGGGGAAGACAGAGTATGAGATGTGATGTATGGTTTTGAAAGAATGTTTTCGTACATGTAGAGTATTTTTGAAAATTTAAATATCACCGAAGCTGATCGTATGATTGTAAATGAGTCTTATTTTAGAGTATGAGCTGTGGGGTATCAAAATAAAATTTCACTTTTAAATAGCCAAGGAGTTTATATTCAATATCCTCTTCGTAAAATTACTTACAACTTCTATTAAAATTGTAAAGAAACTGAAATATAAATATCTGACTTACTGCAGTCATAATATTCATATTATGTGAAAATTCTATTCCCCCACTTATTTAAGTACATTTTATAAGCTGTAATCTAAAGCAATTTTTTATTTTTATAAACGAGGCACAAAAATTCAGTTATAAAAATATATTTTTCATTTTTAAATATATAAACCATACATAGATTGTAAGACCATTTCTAAAATCCTAAAAGCTTTTAGAGGAGCAAAAACATATAATTTTGGGTAGTTCAAAATTTTAATATAATACACAAATATATATTACTAGCAAATTATATTACTAAGCAAATAAGTTTCAAAAGAAAAAGTAATTTATTTAAAACTTGTATTTCATGAATAAAATAAATCAAATTCCTACTGAAATAAACATAATTAAAAGAAAAACGTTTAATTTACAATGGATAGCATATAAACGCTTTTCTAAGTGGTATACTCGAAGTGACACAATCCTATTCGGTGAAAGATAAAACTTATGACTGGAATCATACAATTCCTTAATGAATGGGTGAGTCCGAATATTTTTTGCATATAAACTGCTTGCACGGAAATGGCTAAATAGGAACATTTAATAATTTGAATAAATTAAAATTAACCATTATAGTTTATATAATTTTTTAAGACTACAAAAAATGTATTTCGGATGCACAAGTTTTAATAGGAGTACGGTTTAAAAAAAGTAGTACAGATCTATCTAAAGGACTATGGGTGGTTACCTTAGATATGGTGAAACACAACAAAGTATATTGGAAATCAATTCCCTAATTCGTTGTTATAAAAATGTATGAAAAAATTGCAAGACTTATTTTTGTATTTCTAATTATTATATTTTTTCCTGAAAACTGCAGTTTCTAGAGCGGCACCCGTCAAAACCGCGGGGCCCTTACTTTTTGCCCAGCTCACCCCTACCTAAGCCGGCTCTACCCTAGCAAGTAAAAATGCCGTCTTCTGTTTATCAAGATTATGGCATTGCAGATTGCATCATGTATTTTAGATGTTCGTTTTTTTTTTCTTCATCAATCTGTTAAAATCGGGATTTAAAATTATATGAAATTCTTAACATTCACAACAATGCCCTTTATAATTTTTTTAATAGTACACGAATGCAACTTCAAACGATTATATTATTACTAGCCGTTACCCACCCGCTTTGCTGGGTATTCCATGATGTTTTATAAATTTATACTGTTTATGTATATATATAAATTATTGATATAAAAATCCTAGCATTAATAATTATATTGTATTGAAAAATATACATATACCTGTAACTGTCGCCTCTTGCTAAAAAAGGGGGGGGGGCAGAACCCATCTAATTTGTATTTTCTAAAATTGAAGTATCGAATGATGTTTGCTTTTTCGTAAACCAATAACCAAGTGGATTCCCGCAAAACCAATTTTCGGTGGATCTCTACTCCGTAAATTGAACATGCAAGCCAAATTTCAAGTCTAAATCTAACAGAACAAAACAACATTTTCAGTATCAATATCCCCGTAATCCCGTTGAGAGACGTTTTCCAAAACAACCGCTCTTAGCGGATTTCTATTCAACAAAAGAAAAATGCAAACCAAATTTCATTATTATAGTCCTTGTAGTTCGAAAAAAGAAATTTTTTTGTCAATACGTCCCAGTAACCCCCTGCCCCCCCCCAAAGTTTCTTTCCGTAAAATACATTCTTAGTGGATCCCTATTGAACAAAAGAAACATGCTTAACCAATTTCAAGTAAATGGGTCTAACAATTAAAAACAGGAATTTTTCCCTATAACTCCTCTTGACCTCTCGTAACCCTCTTTGGGGGTCAATTTTCGTTTTACTGTTTGTTAGGGGAACTCTATTCCATGAAAGGAACATGCCTACCATTTTTCAAGCAGGAAGATCTAATAGTTTAAAAATAAAAATATTTATCGATTACGCCCCTTAATCTCCCGAAATTAAACTTAGTAGTTGATATTCGCGAAAACCATTTTGTAGCGGTTCTCTACTTTACGTAAGGAATTTGCTTATCAAATTTCAAGACTGTACGTCTAATAGTTTAAAATTTTGGATTATTATTTATAACGCCCCTTGAGCCCACGCAACGCCACTTGGAGATCCGTTTTCGCATAATCCATTTTGTAGGGAACTGTACTCTATGAAAGGAATCTGCTTACCAAATTTGAAGACTGTGTGTCTAATAAATTAAAAATGGAAAAACATTATCTATAACTCCTCTTGAGTCCCCTCAACGCCATCTAGGGGTCGATTTTCACAAAACATGGATCTTTAATCCATGAAAGGCTTCTGATTATCATATATCAAGACTATACGACCAGTTGTTTAAAAATGAAAATAATTATCTATAACGCCCCTTAAGCCCCGCAACGCCACTGGGGTTTCGATTTTCATGAAACCCATTTTGTAGTGTATCTCTATCCTATGAGAGGAATCTTCTTACCAAATTTCCAGACTGTGCGTCTAATAGTTTAAAAATAGAAATAATTATTTTTATCTGCCCTTAACACACCCCTTGGGGGTCAATTTTCTCAAAACCCATTTTGTAGCGGATATTTACTCCATGAAAGAAACATTCCTACCAATTTTCAAGCAAATAGGTCAAGTAGTTTAAAAACGAAAATATTTATCTATTACGCTCCTTAATCCCCCTCAACGCCACTTAAAGGTCTGTTTTTACAAAGCCCATCTTATAGCTGATCTCTACTCTATGAAAGAAATCTATTTATCAAATATAAAAACTGCGCATCTAATCGTTTAAAAACGGAAATAATTATCTATAACGCCCATTAAGGTTCGCAACGCCACATGGGGGCAATTTTCACGAAAACCATTTTGTAGCGGATCTCTACCCTATGAAAGGAATATGATTTCTAAGTTTTAAGACTGTACGTCCAATAGCTTAAAAATAGGAATTTATAACGCCCCTTAATCCCCCCGCAACACCCCTTGGGGATCAATTTTCCCGAAATCCATTTTGAAGCGGATATTTACTCCATGAAAGGAACTTGCGTACCAATTTTCAAGCAGGTAGGTGAAGTAATTTTAAAACGGATATATTTATCTATTACGCCCCTTAATCCCCCGCAACACAACTTAGAGGTGTGTTTTCACAAAACCCATTTTGTAACTGACCATTATTCTACGAAAGGAATCTATTTATCAAATTTTAAGACAGTGCGTCAAATTATTTAAAAATGGAAATAATCATCTATAACGCCCCCTAACCCCCCGCAATGCCACTTAGGGGTCGATTTTCACCAAACTCATTTTGTAGAGGATCTCTACCCTATGAAAGGAATCTGCTTACCCAATTTAAAGATTGTACATCGAGTAGTTTAAACATGGAAACAATTATTTATAACGCCCCTTATTCCCCCGAAACACCCCTTGCATTTCGAATTTCGAAAAATCTGTTCTTAGCGGGTGTCTACTCTATAAAAGGAACATGTCTACCAAATTTCAAGTTTGTAGCTTGAATAGTTCCAGAGCTATCATGATTTGTCAGTCAGTCAGTGAATGAGTCGCTTTTCTCCTTTATGTACAGGGTGTTCCGAAAAAACGTGGACAAAATGACATGGCAGATCAATCATACAACAAGGATCAAAGATCGCATAGGAACATGGGGCCGCAAACGCCTGTAGAGGGCGTTAGAACCACGAGAGGGCGTTGCGGTGCAGACACGAGCCGAGCAAAAGGAGATTGAATTCATTCGAGTCGTGGATGCGTTGGGCGTAACATGGCTAGTTACACGCACCGCGAATTGGCTGACATGCATTTAGTTTACGGCATGGCCAACTGCAATGGACGAGAAGCCTTGCAAATGTATCGTCAAAAATATCCTAGTAGAAAGATGCCTAGCCGCTCATTCTTTGGCACTATTCACCGAAGATTGTGTGAAACCGGCTCGTTAGACGTGCACAAGCCAGATTCAGGTCGCCAACGAATATCTCGGACAGTTGATGCTGAAGAAAGAGTTATCCACGCACTTCAGCGTAATCCTTCAACAAGTATACGAGTTGTATTCCGAGAGACCCATATTCCCCAAACTATCGTCTGGCGCATTGTACACGACGAAGGACTTTACCCATATCATTTACAACGCGTCCAGGCACTTCAACCGGGAGACTACAGCAGTCGTATGGATTTTGCGCGGTGGTATCTGCAAGAAAAGGCTGCCGACCGACATTTCACTGCAAGTGTTCTGTTCACGGATGAGGCTGCATTCTCATTAGAGGGTGTGATGAATTGCCACAACTTGCATAGGTGGGCAGATGAAAACCCGCATGCTGCACGTCCGCACGCCAAACAACGAAGGTTTTCCGTTAACGTGTGGGCTGGCATTGTAGGAGACTGTTTACTAGGTCCGTACATTCTACCAGACAGACTGAACGGTCCCACGTATCTAACATTCTTGCAAGAGGTTCTGCCAGACATGCTGAATACTAATATTCCGATGCCTATTCGTCGATGCATTAAATTTCAACACGATGGCGTTCCCGCACATTTCAGTAGAGACGTCAGAGCACATCTGCAGGCTATTTTTCCTGGAGGCTGGATTGGTCGCGGTGGACCAATTGCATGGCCACCACGATCACCAGACCTGTCTCCCGTGGATTTCTTCTTATGGGGCTTTTTAAAAGGACTTGTGTATGAAACACCTGTTGAAACGCCAGAAGACTTGGTAGGAAGAATCGTTGAGGCAGCTGGATGTGTTCGAGATACACTTGGTATCTTTGAGAAGGTGCGCAATTCCATGCAACGTCGATGCCAGGCATGTCTCGATGCATCTGGTAAACACTTTGAGCACCTCCTGTAGGCGCAACATTTGGCTTGCATAAGTCGCATGTGTGTAGGTAATTATAAATAAAATGATCTGTAATGATTTTGTTTCTTCTCTTTGTGTTATGTATTATTTTCGACGCCCTTTAGCGGATCCGCATCGCAGCTGAAACCCCATGTTCCTATGCAATTTTTTATCCTTGTTGTATGACTGATCTGCCATGTCATTTTGTCCACGTTTTTTCGGAACACCCTGTATATAGATGTGTTGACTATTTAATTAATATTAAGTATAACTTAACGCGCAGATTTTCTGATATTTCAAAAACTACTGGAGAAATGATCATAATTTTTCATTCCCGTGTTTTAGCTTCTCAGCTTTGCTTCTACTTAAAAATTTATTGTATATTCATCAAATTTTTCAGCATATTTTTTGTTCTTAACATACAGTTTTTAACCGAATGAAATTTGCAAAATGTATTAAAATGCTTAAGATTCTATATATTAAAAATTTAATATAACATTTTATTCGAAGAATTGTTAGTACTTATGGTAAATAATTTTTAACTGCGTGTGTGCGCGATACATAAATATTTTTTTCCGAAATTTTTTTTTCAAATGAAATTTCTAATATAAAATCCCTAGTTTTGTATGAAAATCTGGATATTTTTTGAATGTTAATTACCAAAAATATCCAGATTTTAATAACTTGTTCTTCAGTTAGCTTTAAAAAAAAATAAGTACTGAGAAATTTTGCATAAAAAAATATTTTTTAAAAATAAATTTAAAATTGATCTTTATATTTATTTATATGCGTAAATGCCAACTGTAAATGTATCCGGATATTTTTAATTATTATTCATTCAAATATTCAAGGTTAAAAATATGAATTTGTGGAAAACCTCCCTCATTCATGTTGCAAAGCCATGCCTTATATTTAGTAACCCAATATAGAGGTGATATTTCCAATAGAAAACTATTCAGTTCTGCAACATATTGTATTAACGAGTAAAATTACAAACACATATTTATTTAGTGCGTGATGTTTTTTTCAAAAAAGTTACAATTTTTTTAAAATTTCTTTTTTGATGCTTAATATAGCAAGGGCATTTAAGCATTCTGTAAACATGCATGACTGAAGGTAACTCTTTATTAATTTTAATGTGCTGAAAGAGCACTCAGCACTTGTTATAATAACTGCAACTTAGAGAAAAGTATTAAAACAGTTAATACATGTAGAAATAACTCATTATAATAATTTAGTTAATTATTAGCTCTGATTATGCACTTTATATGTAATTCAATAACTAGTAATAATGGATAATCACAATACATTGAATATATGCTGAAAATTATATATTAATATGAATAATTTCTTTAACTTAATAGTGAAATAGTATTTTCTTTTATTACTTTAGACATTCATTTATGAAAAAAATTCCAAACATTTTTAAACAATAATTTCTAAGTAAATTAGACAATCAAAGATGGGGAATGTTATTTTATTAGAAACATTTCGAATATCTTTAAAAGCTTCATCTATATATATAAAGGAGAAAAGCGACTCCCTCACTGACTGACTGACTGACTGACTAATCACGATATCTCCGGAACTATTCAACCTACAGACTTGAAATTTGGTAGACATGTTCCTTTCATAGAGTAGACGTCAGCTAAGAACGGATTTTCCGAAATTCGAAACGCAAGGGGCGTTAAGGGGGTTATAAATAATTGCTTCGATGTTTAAACTACTTGATGTACAATCTTGAAATTGGGTAAGCAGATTCCTTTCAGAGAGCAGAGATCCGCTACAAAATGAGTTTGGGGAAAATCGACCCCCAAGTGGCGTTGCAGGGGCTTAGGGGGCGTTATAGATAAAATTATTTCCATTTTTAAACTATTTGACGCACTGTCTTTAAATTTGATTAAATAGATTCCTTTCGTAGAATAATGATCAGTTACAAAACAGGTTTTGTGGAAACAGACTTCTAAGTGGCGTTGTGGGGGATTAAGGGGCGTAATAGATAAATATATCCGTTTTTAAACTACTTCACCTACCTGCTTGAAAATTGGTAGGTAAGTTTCTTTCCTGGAGTAAATATCCGCTACAAAATGGGTTTTGTGAAAATTGACCCACAAGGGGTGTTGCGGGGGCGGAGGGTTCAAGGGGCGTTATAAATTCCAATTTTTATGTTACTAGACGTACAGTCTTGAAACTTAGTAAGCGGATTCCTATTCATAGGGTAGAGATACGCTACAAAATGGGTTTCGTGGAAATTGCCCCCCAAGTGACGTTGCGGGACTTAAGGGGCGTTATAGATAATTATTTCCATTTTTAAACTATTAGACGCAGTCTTTATATTTGATAAATAGATTTCTTTCATAGAGTAGAGATCAGCTATAAGAAAGTTTTGTGAAAACAGTCCTCTAAGTGGCGTTGCAGGGGATTAAGTGGCGTAATAAATAAATATGTTCGTTTTTAAACTACTTGACCTACCTGCTTGAAAATTGGTAGGAATGTTTCTTTTATGGAGTAAATATCCGCTACAAAACAGGTTTGGGGGGAAATTGACCACCAAGGGGTGTTGCGGGGTGGGGGTTTAAGGGGCGTTATAAATTCCGATTTTTAAGTTATTAGACATACAGTTTTGAAACTTAGTAAGCAGATTCCTCTCATAGGGTAGAGATACGCTACAAAATAGGTTTCGTGAAAATTGCCCCCAAGTGGCGTTGCGGGACTTAAGGGGCGTTACAGATTATTATTTCCATTTTTAATCTATTAGACGCACAGTCTTTATATTTGATGGATAAATTTATTTAATAGAGTCAGCTATAAGAAGGTTTTGTGAAAACAGACTTCTAAGTGGCGTTGCGAGGTATAAGTGGTGTAATAGATAAATATTTTCGTTTTTAAACTACTTGACCTAGCTGCTTGAAAATTGGTAGAAATGTTTCTTTCATGGAGTAAATATCCGCTACAAAACGGGTTTGGAGAAAATTGACCCCCAAGGGGTGTTGCAGGGGGTTAAGGGCAGATATAAATAATTATTTCTATTTTTACACCATTAGACTCACAGTCTTGAAATTTGATAAGTAGATTCCTCTCATAGGATAGAAATACACTACAAAATATGTTTTGTGAAAATCGACCTCTAGGTGGCGGTGCGAGGGTTCAAGGGGCGTTATTGATAATTTTTTTGCATTTTTAATTAATTGGACGCACAGTCTTCAAATTTTGCTCAGCAGATTCCTTTCATAGAGTGCAACTCCCCTACAAAATGGGTTTTGTGAAAACAGACCCAGAAGTGGCGTTACGGGGGCTCAAGTGGCGTTATAGACAATTATCCCCATTTTTAAACTGTTAGACGTACAGTCTTGAAATTTGATAAGCAGATTCCTTTCGTAAAGTAGAGAACCGCTACAAAATGGGTTTTGCGAATATCAACTACCAAGTTTAATTTCGGGAGTTTAAGAGGCGTAATCTATAAATATTTCCATTTTGAAACTATTTGATCATCCTGCTTGAAAATTGGTAGGCATGTTCCTTTTATGGAATAGAGTTCCTCTAACAAAGAGTGAAACGAAAATTGATCCCTAAGGATGTTTGCGAGGGGTCAAGAGGAGTTACAGAAAAAAATTAATGTTTTTAATTGTTAGACCCATATACTTGAAATTTGTTAAGCATGTTTCTTTTGTTGAATAGAGATCCACTAAGAATGTAGTTTAAGCAAATCAAGTTCTTAGGGGGGTTGCAGGGGGTTACTGGGACGTATTGACAAGAAAAATTACTTTTTTCGAGCTACAAGGACTATAATAATGAAATTTGGTTTGCATTTTTCTTTTGTTGAATTGAAATCCTCTAAGAGTGGTTATTTTGGAAAACGGCTCTCAACGGGATTACGTGGATATTGATAGTAAAACTTCTTTTTTTCTGTTAGATTT
This sequence comes from Trichonephila clavata, assembly GCA_019973975.1. Taxonomy (NCBI): domain Eukaryota; kingdom Metazoa; phylum Arthropoda; class Arachnida; order Araneae; family Nephilidae; genus Trichonephila; species Trichonephila clavata. Next base: position 6,547 of record BMAO01034257.1, on the reverse strand, counting down.
AGACTTGAAATTTGGCTTGCATGTTCAATTTATGGAGTAGAGATCCACCGAAAATTGGTTTTGCGGGAATCCACTTGGTTTTTGGGTTACGAAAGAGCAAATATCATTCTATACTTCAATTTTAGAGATTTTTAGAAAATACAAATTAGATGACTTCTGCCCTTTTTTTGCGACAGTTAAAGGTATAAGTATATTTTTCAATACAATCGAATTCTTAATGCTAGGACTTAGATATCAATAATTTATACATATATATAAGCAGTAAAAATTTATAAAACATCATGAAATACCCAGCGAAGCGGGCGGGTAACAGCTAGTATATATATATATAAAGTATTTATATGCAAAACATTGTAAGAATAAGATTCATTTTCATCAAATAACTGTTCCACAGTAAAATAAAATATTCATTGGAATTTTAAGTGTAGGTAGGCAAACCTGATGTAAATATAATATTAAAAAATCTCATTTTCATCACAGGATAAATACCATATCAACTCTAATATTTTGTGCACAAAATGAAAAAAGAAAGGATGATGGTAAAAAAATACATTTTCACTAAAAGATAATTCTCGACATTTATCTAAAACTTTCATATTAACTAATATTCTATATACATACACAGACTTCAAGAAATATACGTTTTTACAAGTTTAACATGAACTTCAAAAAAAATAAGATAACAACAAATTATCAAATTAAATTTAATCATTTCTAAAAACTGCTACCTTTTGCGATGGTATCATTCCCCTTAAGAATATTTTATTTAAATTTAAAGAAAGAAATGACATTATTTTTTAACAGTAAAGAACAAATAGTAATAGTTTAGAAATCAATAATTTGTGAAATGTAAAAATCAGAGGAAAATTTCTTTAATTTTTGTGAACATTCCTCTCACAAATTATCATAAAATTGTTTTACTTCAGAATAAATATTTTCTCTTAACTTTGAATTATTAATTAAAATTATAAACAGACATTTTTTTATATTATTCACACCTAACTGGCACTGTATTTGATAATAATAGCTTGAGTTCTTTTTAAGGAAATGATACCATTGTTATTCGATAGTCCGGCAGTTTGAAGATTTTAAAAGAAGTGGTTTTGTGATCCTCCCTATACTGTGAGCCTTCTTGTGCAAAAAATATATAATAAATAAGTACTAAATTAATTAATAACTAAGTGCTATATCTAAGTGTACTAGATGCTAGGATCCAACCTAAATGAATCTCTTAGATGGGTGAACAAAGTGCCTAGTTCTTCCAAGCTTTAACTTCCAATCGTTAGGGTTTTGAATGACTGTAACGTTTTGACTCTTGCACTTTGTTTATTCAAAATACTTAAAAATTTAAATATACTATAGGTAGAATAATAAAAATAAGACATTAATATTAAAAGAATGCAATAAGTGCTTGAAAAAAGCGCAGAGCTCTGAAAATGAAATCAGATTCAGATCAGTGGATGAGCCGGGTGAAGCTTGACCGATGGGGATGCAGTAAGTGAACTCAATCGAAGAAAGTAGAGAAAATACATTGAGTGAATAAAAATCAGAAAAACAGCCTTTTTAAAGGCTAAAAAGTATGAAAAGTGCATTTAAAATACTAGAAAAATTAGATTTAGATAATAATCAGTAAAAAATTAATTACAGGAGAAGAAAAAATCGGAATCCCTAGATTCGAACTCAGGGCTAGATGTTATGACTCAGTTGTTCTAACCATTAGGCCATGAAGACCAGTAGTAGGAGGTGAGAATAAACTTTGAAAATGAATGAAAGGTTGGGATTAAAAATAGAAATTAATTTTTAATTAAAGAGGGGATCCATAAGGATATTCCTGGGTCGGTTGAAATTCAGATCCGGAACATATTTTCGATTTCAAAGATCGAAGTATTATTTGAGTTATCAATATTATGAAAAAGTTTGTTGCTAATATTTTTTTAATAAAGTTTCTCTCTCTAATAAAAATCATACTACTGGCAAATCTAAGGTCTTTGTTCCTCATGAATCAGCGAGCATTTAGAATTTGTCTTAGTACAATACTTTGAGAGGCTTCAATTTGATTAATATGAGATTTTGCTGCATACGCCGAAATTGATGCGGCATAGGTCAGAACTGGCCTAAGGATCGATGAACATAAATAAATATACCATCTAACACTAGTCGAATCAGAGAATTACCTAATTAGATAAATAAATTAGAATAAAACAATAATTACATGAAAGATTTGTTAAGATTATTTCCTAACAGATATATATATATATATACTAGAATAATGTGATAAATAAAAATCAGGCATTGCTTCGTTCGGTTGCATGTTGCTTGGTGGAATCCCAGAATTTCATTCAATACACTCCATAAGCAGAAACAAACTTTGCTTCTGTCCTATAAGGGTAATAGTTGTGTGATGATGGCATTTTACGCTTGCCATGGACATTGGTCATTGATGGTGTTCTATTCGATGAGCAGTAGACATAAAATCAGCTGATGACACAATAATGTGATTTTGTAATATGGTGTGTGAAATGGAATGCTGCTTTTGTAAATAAACAACTTGCTGTATCTTTGTAATCCTTATACTGAAATAAGACATGTTTGTTGTTCTGCAATGTATATATATATATACAATTGTAAAATGTAAACGCAATACAAGATATTTGATTTTTCTGTGAATAAACATTTACTTTGTCTTTGCTGTGTAGCTCTGTAATCCTTATGCCAGGTAAAATTTGTTGTTATTAAAATATGTGTTTTTATTTCTATTCATTAAAACTCTGTTTAACTAAATAGTTATTGCAATGAATAGTTATGCAATTTGTACTCTTTGGAAAGGCAAAGAGTTTTGCTAGCACATAACATAAATTTTCCTTTCTTTTGCCACAAAATATTTAAAATATCACTTGTAACATACTAAGATTTGTTTGAAGATGTATACTGATGTTCTCTTTAAAATGGTATTTCAGCATAAATTAAACTAAGCAGTGAATAAATTAACAATATAACCATATTTATAAAAATTATTCTTTTGTAAATTTATAAAATATTTTTAAGCCAATATCATCATCTAGCATTGAGATAATTTCTGTGTGAATTCGTTAGCCGTCTTGTGAATCCATCGAGACAGCTAAGACAAGTTAATCGTAAACCGTTCACGCTTAAATTGCAGTATTCTACGTCTGCTGTGTGTATGCATTAAAACTAGTATTAAATAATATAAGTGAAATATTTTTATTTCATTTATTAAGAAAATGTCGCCACATCTAGCTTCATACAAAATTAAATTCATGAGATTATAAACCTAAGTTTCTTTAGGTCTGCATGCCTTCATGGGTGTGGTTATGCTGAAAACTATTGTCTATGGGGCATTTTGTTCTGGGGCTGTGAGTTTGAATCTGGATTTATTATTTTTATTTGGTTGTTTTCAATCATTTAAAATCTAATAGTGTATAGTTTAACCAATAGGTGGCATGGTACTAAACATTTCAATATTTTTACATTTAAAGCAACTCAACAGCAGCAGGAAACAACTCAGCAGCAGGTGAAAACAACTCGCTCCCCATCGTGAAAGCCAAAACCAGCAGGAGAAACAACTCATCACGCAGCATCCACAGAAGAAACAGCACGCGCTGCGCCTGTGCCTGTGCCTGTGCCTGCGCCTTTACCTGAGCAAGCACTTAGCACCTACCCCAGCCTGTGCCTTCGCCTGCGCCTGCGCCTGTGCCTGCACGCCTTTGCCAGAACCAGCTTTCTTACCTACTAGCGCCTGCGCCTGTGCTGCTTGCAGGGCAAACTTTCTTACTACTTATTGTTAAAATTGGTCATAAACATTGAGAACTTTGAGAGAAGCACGATTAACTAATTAATTTTATCTGCTATTTCATTTATTATGCTTTATGTAAACTATAGAACAAATATTAATATACACATAAATTTGTGACTAAATTATTTTAATGTACGTATAGTAAATTATGTTTAAATTAACGATTCTATAGAACAACCATGATTTCATAATTTATAAGCCCTTTGCTCGTCGCGTATGAATCAAAGTAATATATGTTGTTCTTGAATCACTAATCTCAATTCATTTATTTCGGTTGTTAAGGGAACTCAATACGATTCAAATGACAAAAATCGTTCAAAATATCAATAAAATTTTTAGATTAGAGCCATTCTTTGCATACCTTTCTGTAACTTGGCAAAATTTGCTCTAAACTTAAAAACACAAAATTGAGTAGCTGTTACAGTTTTATTCACCCTATGGCTCAAATCAAAAGCAAACACTTATCTCAGAAGATAAAATAACTAGTTTGTCTTCATTAAAATACTAGACTTTTTCTGTTGTGCCTAATACCTTGAATTTTTACCTGTTAACACAATAGTGCAGTGTAACAAAAGGGTATACATTTTGAATCAATGCAATACTTATTTTAAAAACTAATTTAACTCAGAATGTGTACATTTTTAAGGAATTTTCGATAAGCATTCATAAAAGAAATTGTTGAACTACCAATTGTGTTTATCATAAAATCCTTTAAATTTTGTTTATATAAGTTTGACGTACTTATAAATCAAATTTCATAGTGTATATAAACCTTCAGAAAAACTGGTGGCATTTTAAAATCCTTCAAAATTTCAGTTTTCTTAAAATTAAATTGTAAACTTTGCAAATTTTGAGCACAAAATCTGGCTTTGCATATTAACACATAGGAGGCAGCCAAAAATTTGAAAATCCTTAAATTTAAAATTTTTGCTCAATTCGTACCATGTTCCCTTAAAAAAACATTTTAGGCAAAATAATATCTTATTCATTATTTTGTTCATTATAAAACTTGGTGCAAGTAAGATATTTATGCATGTAATTAAAACCTCGGTCTGTTTTGCCGGTCATGCATAATTTACAACTATTTGTATTTAGTTTTCATTTGTTCTATTGCATTTAAATTACAGAGCAGTATGTATATTCATGAAAAATCTTTATTTTGTGTTTACAAACTTCTTAGTACTCCTTATATTGCCATTTTAGGAATGTTTGGTTAATTAGAGGATTTTAGTGTCTCGAGATCCAAATTTGACAAGTTACATATGTGTTGCATCCCTTTCCGTGTTTTAATATAAAGCGTTATAAGAACTAGATTTAATATCAAATTTACAATATTGTGGAAGTTGATCTACCATGAACTTTCAGATTCATTCACAATGAGTTTTCAATTATGTAAATTTACTCTTTGTAATCCTCTAAATTGACTTTAAGCTATTAATTTAATAATAGAAAACTTCTTATTTGTATTAAAAATAATCTTCCTTATGCACTAAATAGTAAAAGTGCAATCTACATGAAAAAAAACCCATTCAAACTATTCATAAATACAAGAAAATTAAATGCAGTATAATTTAAAATATATTAGATTAAATTAAGACAAATTCCCTATGCAACATTAACTTTTGTTTCATTGCATCTGCAAGTCTTAAATTAGTGCACCCACTTTTCGAGATGAACAGAACATAATCTCTGACCATTATTTTTACTAGCCTATATCAGCATTAACTTTCAAGTATAACCCATAACCAGAACGGTACTTAAGCATATTTGGACATAAAATTGGAAGCTATATACTTCACTTGCGTCCGTTTCTCTCAAACTGTTGTGGAATTTGCTATTTGAATAAACCGTTTTAAATAATGCTTGCTGTTGACTTGAAACATGACATATATACATATATGCATCTCGGCCTCAAATATTTCAAATGTATTAGCATTAATCACAAAGCTAAGGGGATTTCGGTGAAGGACGACTTGTCCCTGCTTTTGCTGTTTGGTCGGCTTTCTCATTGGTGGATCCTATTAATGAAACCAGCAAGCCTAGCAGGGCAGTCATCTCAACGGAGATCCTCCTCGAGCAAACTGCTTTATAATTATATCGATAAATGTGCTGCCACCGCAAAAACCAAAAGCAGAAACCACAGCACTAGGGTTCTATCCCGAAGTACCTGGAAAAGCTGAGACCGTTGCCTGTTTTCGCCAAACCACCGGACATGACCTTTTAAGAGTACACCTTCACTGGCTTGACCTGGCTGCTGACGAGGTCTGTCCACTCTGAGATCCTGCCAGGATGAATGGTGACTACGCGCTCCAATGCACTGAACTCTATGAATACTCGACTGACGATGCAGTCAGTCGAAACTGGGAGGCTCGTCGTCAAATGGTTAAGAAGCCAAGTATGAGCGTTGGATAAATAAATTCCTGAAGGTAGAGTACTCTCCTACTACAATTTTGTGATTCAGAGGCATTTATAAACAAAGAGGAAAGTCAAAAAGATAAACAATTGACATAATTAGATTATGTGAGAAATCGCAGAATTGGCGAAAGAGTAATTTCAGTTGAACAATTTACGGAGATGGAAAATTGGTACATCATTACCTTATCGGACTAGACGCCCGTTCACAACTGTAGTAATCACGTGACAATTAGACAACACATAGTTGCGTGTTTATTCCATTTCCGTGGTAGAGACTATGCGTAAGTTGACGTTAATTCTATCTGTGATAAAATATTG